>JAHIAM010006541.1:0-30137 GCA_021605205.1 Aegilops longissima | reverse complement strand
GGACTTGGGTTCGGCAGGACCCTCTAGGTTCGTACTCTGGGGTGCGCAGCGGAGATCTCGCCCTCCGCCTACCTGCACCTCGTCGCCTCGCTAGGATCTAAACTACCAAAATAACAACACAAAGACACAAGGTTTATCTTGGTTCGGGCCGCCGTTGTGGTGTAACACCCTACTCCGGTGTGTGGTGTGGTGGATTGCCTCTTTGGCGATGATGAACAATACAAGGAAGAACTTGACCTTGAGGGGTCATTCTTGGCTGGTGCGACGAACTGCTAGGGGGAGTTCGGTCTCTCTCTCTCTCTCTTTGGATGATGATGATCCCTCTACCTTGTGGGTGGCTAGTCCTATTTATAGGCAAAGGCCCTGGGCCTCTTCCCAAAGATTGGCGGGAAGGGCGCCAACAATTAGCCATTTTGAAGGGAACATCTAGTACACTTATCTGACTAAAGTTGGTCCTCGCTTTGTCAAAGGCTCATGGTAGTGGCATGGCTTGGGCTCCATCGATGACTTCCTTCGACCGTTGTAGCGGTCTTGGTCTTATTGCACCGAAGCGGATGACTTTGCTTGATGCTCTACGCTCGCTTGCCCCCTTTGCACCAAAGAGGAAAGGAGGACCTTGCATGAAATTTGGCGCCGCTGGCAGCCCTTGGTGCGTCTTGGCTTGCGACATGGGCACCTCGTGAGGTACCCTGCCTTGATCTCTCCGCCTCCTCATGAGCTAGCCTGACGAGGCCGTGCTGAGGAAGCTTCTTGTAAATCCTTGCAGTCACGCAAATCCCCTTCGAGGTCTTGAGCTCGTGGTGATGAAGATGGGTCGTGCTGGGCCACCCCTTGAGCCACGCCCATGAGTCGCAGACACGAACAAGTCTGGTACCCCGTTCCCAGAACGCCGACAGCCTCTACTTGACTAGCTCGTTGATCAAAGATGGTTAAGTTTCCTAACCATAAACATGAGTTGTCATTTGATAAACGGGATCACATCATTAGGAGAATGATGTGATTGACTTGACCCATTCCGTTAGCTTAGCACTTGATCGTTTTAATTTACTGCTATTGCTTTCTTCATAACTTATACATGTTCCTATGACTATGAGATTATGCAACTCCCGATTACGGAGAAGCACTTTGTGTGCTACCAAACGTCACAACGAATCGGATGATTATGAAGGTGCTCTACATGTGTCTCCGATGGTACTTGTTGAGTTGGCATAGATCGAGATTAGGATTTGTCACTCCGATTGTCGGAGAGGTATCTCTGGACCCTCTCGGTAATGCACATCAATGTAAGCCTTGCAAGAAATGCAACTAATGAGTTAGTTATGGGATGATGCATTACAGAATGAGTAAAGAGACTTGCTGGTAACAAGATTAAGCTAGGTATTGAGATACCGACGATCGAATCTCCGGCAAGTAACATACCGATGACAAAGGGAACAACGTATGTTGTTATGCGGTTTGACCGATAAAGATCTTCGTAGAATATGTAGGAACCAATATGAGCATCCAGGTTCCGCTATTGTTTATTGACCGGAGACGTGTCTCGGTCATGTCTACATAGTTCTCGAACCATAGGGTCCGCACGCTTAAAGTTCTGTGGCGATCGGTATTATGAGTTTTTGTGTTTTGATGTACCGAAGGTAGTTCGGAGTCCCGGATATGATCACGTACATGACGAGGAGTCTCGAAATGGTCGATACATAAAGATCAATATATTGGAAGCCTATATTTGGACATCGGAATGGTTCCGGGTGAAATCGGGATTTTACCAGAGTACCGGGAGGTTACTGGAACCCCCCGGTAATTGTATGGGCCTTAATTGGCCATAGTGGAGAGGGAGAGGAGGCTAGGGCAGGCCGCGCGCCCCCTCCCCCTCTGATCCGAATTGGACTAGGAGGGGGGGTGCCCCCCCCCCCTTTCCTTCCTCCTTCTCTCCCCCTTCCTTCTCTCCTAGTCCAACTAGGGAGGGTGGGGAATCCTACTCCCGGTGGGATTTGGACTCCTCCAGAGCGCGCCATAGCTAGACCGGCCCTCCCCCCTCCTCCACTCCTTTATATACGTGGCCAGGGGGCACCCCATAGACACACAAGTTGATCATTGATCTCTCTTAGCCGTGTGCAGTGCCCCCCTCCACCATAATCCACCTCGGTCATATCGAAGCGGTGCTTAGGCGAAGCCCTGCGTCGGTAGCTTCATCAACACCATCATCAAGACGTTGTGCTGACGAAGCTCTTCCCCAAAGCTCTACTAGATCGTGAGTTCGCGGGACGTCACCGAGTTGAACATGTGCTGAACACAGATGTGCCGTACGTTCGGTACTAAGGATCGGTCGATCGTGAAGACGTACGACTACATCAACCGCGTTGTCATAATGCTTCCGCTTTCGGTCTACGAGGGTACGTGGACAACACTCTCCCCTCTCGTTGCTATACATCACCATGATCTTGCGTGTGCGTAGGATAATTTTGAAATTACTACGTTACCCAACAGTGGCATCCGAGCCAGGTTTATGCATAGATGTTATATGCACGAGTAGAACACAAGTGAGTTGTGGATGATAGAAGTCATACTGCTTACCAGCATGTCATACTTTGGTTTGGCGGTATTGTTGGATGAAGCGGCCCGGACTGACATTACGCGTACGCTTACGCGAGACTGGTTCTACCGACGTGCTTCGCATACGTGGTCTGGCGGGTGTCGGTTTCTCCAACTTTAGTTGAACCGAGTGTGACTACGCCCGGTCCTTGTTGAAGGTTAAAACAACACTAACTTGACGAAATATCGTTGTGGTTTTGATGCGTACGTAAGAACGGTTCTTGCTCGGCCCGTAGCAGCCACGTAAAACTTGCAACAACAAAGTAGAGGACGTCTAACTTGTTTTTGCAGGGCATGTTGTGATGTGATATGGTCAAGGCATGATGCTATATTTTATTGTATGAGATGATCATGTTTTGTAACAAAGTTGGCAACTGGCAGGAGCCATATGGTTGTCGCTTTATTGTTTGCAATGCAATCGCCCTGTAATTGCCTTACTTTATCACTAAACGGTAGCGATAGTCATAGAAGCAATAGTTGGCGAGACGATAATGCTACGATGGAGATCAAGGTCTCGCGCCGGTGACGATGGTGATCATAACGGTGCTTTGAAGAAGGAGATCAAAGGCACAAGATGATGATGGCCATATCATATCACTTATATTGATTGCATGTGATGTTTATCCTTTATGCATCTTATTTTGCTTGACTGACGGCAGCATTATAAGATGATCTCTCACTAAATTTCAAGGTACAAGTGTTCTCCCTAAGTATGCACCGTTGCCAAAGTTCGTCGTGCCGAGACACCACGTGATTATCAGGTGTGATAAGCTCTACGTTCATATACAACGGGTGCAAGCTAGTTTTGCACACGCAAAAGTACTCGGGTTAAACTTGACGAGCCAAGCATATGCAGATATGGCCTTGGAACACTGAGACCGAAAGGTCGAGCGTGAATCATATAGTAGATATGATCAACATAGTGATGTTCACCATTGAAAACTACTCCATCTCACATGATGATCGGACATGGTTTAGTTGATATGGGTCACGTGATCACTTAGATGATTAGAGGGATGTCTATCTAAGTGGGAGTTCTTAAATATGATTAATTGAACTTTAATTTATCATGAACTTAGTACTTGATAGTATTTTGCTTGTCTATGTTGTTGTAGATAGATGGCCCGTGCTGTTGTTCCGTTGAATTTTAATGTGGTCCTTGAGAAAGCAAAGTTGAAAGATGATGGTAGCAATTACACGGACTGGGTCCGTAACTTGAGGATTATCCTCATTGCTGCACAGAAGAATTACGTCCTGGAAGCACCGCTAGGTGTACCACTCAGCAGAACAACTGCAGAACATTGTGAATGCTCGACGATGCAAGTGTCGATGACTACTCGATAGTTCAGTGTGCCATGATTTACGGCTTAGAATCGGGACTTCAATGACGTTTTGAACGCCATGGAGCATATGAGATGTTCCAGAGTTGAAGTTAATATTTCAAGCAAATGCCCGGATTGAGAGATATGAAGTCTCAATAAGTTCTACAATGGAAGATGGAGGAGAATAGTTCACGGTGAGCATATACTCGTAATGTCCGGTACTGCAATCACTTGATTCAGCCGGAGTTAATCTTCCGGATGATAGTGTCATTGACAGAATTCTTCAATCACCGCCACCAAGCTACAAGAGCTTTGTGATGAACTATAACATGCAAGGGATGGATAAGTCAATTCCCGATCTCTTCGCAATGCTAAAAGCTGTGGAGGTAGAAATAAAAAAGGAGCATCAAGTGTTGATGGTCAACAAGACCACCAGTTTCAAAACAAAGGGTTAAGGGAAGAAGAAGGGGAACTTCAAGAAGAACGGCAAGCAAGTTGCCGCTCAAGAGAAGAAACCCAAGTCTGGACCTAAGCCTAAGACTGAGTGCTTCTACTGCAAAGGGACTGGTTATTGGAAGCGGAACTGCCCCAAGTATTTGGCGGATAAGAAGGATGGCAAGATGAACAAAGGTATATGTGATATACATGTTATTGATGTGTACCTTACTAAAGCTCGCAGTAGCACCTCGGTATTTGATATTGGTTCTGTTGCTAATATTTGCAACTCGAAACAGGGACTATGGATTAAGCGAAGATTGGCTAAGGACGAGGTGACGTTGCGCGTGGGAAATGGTTCCAAAGTCGGTTTGATCGCCGTCAGCACGCTACCTCTACATCTACCTTCGGGATTAGTTTTAGACCTGAATAATTGTTATTTGGTGCCAGCGTTAAGAATGAACATTATATCTGGATCTTGTTTGATGCGAGACGGTTATTCATTTAAATCAGAGAATAATGGTTGTTCTATTTATATGAGTAATATCTTTTATGGTCATGCACCCTTGAAGAGTGGTCTATTTTTAATGAATCTCGATAGTAGTGATACACATATTCGTAATGTTGAAGCCAAAAGATGCAGAGTTGATAATGATAGTGCAACTTATTTGTGGCACTACCGTTTAGGTCACATTGGTGTAAAGCGCATGAAGAAACTCCATTCTGATGGACTTTTGGAATCACTTGATTATGAACCACTTGGTACTTGCGAACCATGCCTCATGGGCAAGATGACTAAAACGCCGTTCTCCGGAACAATAGGGTGAGCAACAGATTTGTTGGAAATCATACATACTGATGTATGTGGTCTAATGAATATTGAGGCTCGCGGCGGATATCGTTATTTTCTCACCTTCACAGATGATTAGAGCAGATATGGGTATATATACTTAATGAATTATAAGTCTGAAACATTTGAAAAGTTCAAAGAATTTCAGAGTGAAGTGGAAAATCATCGTAACAAGAAAATAAAGTTTCTACGATCTGATCGTGGAGGAGAATATTTGAGTTACGAGTTTAGTATTCGTTTGAAACAATGCGGAATAGTTTCGCAACTCACGCCACCCGGAACACCACAAATGGTGTGTCCGAACGTCGTAATCGTACTTTACTGGATATGGTGCGATCTATGATGTCTCTTACCGATTTACCACTATCATTTGGGGTTATGCTTTAGAGATAGCTTCATTCACGTTAAATAGGGCACCATCTAAATCCGTTGAGACGATGCCTTATTAACTATGGTTTGGCAAGAAACCAAAGTTATCGTTTCTTAAAGTTTGGGGTTGCGATGCTTATGTGAAAAAGCTTCAACCTGATAAGCTCGAACACAAATCGAGAAATGTGTCTTCATAGGATACCCAAAGGAGATCTGTTGGGTACACCTTCTATCACAGATGTCGGTGTCAAAACCGGCGGATCTCGGGTAGGGGTCCCGAATGTGCGTCTAGGCGGATGGTAACAGGAGACAAGGGACACGATGTTTTTACCCAGGTTGGGCCCTCTCGATGGAGGTAAAACCCTACTCCTGCTTGATTAATATTGATGATATGGGTAGTACAAGAGTAGATCTACCACGAGATCGAGAGGCTAAACCCTAGAAGCTAGCCTATGGTATGATTGTTGTTAGTCCTCACGGACTAAAACCCTCAATTTATATAGACACCGGAGAGGGCTAGGGTTACACAGGGTTGGTTACAATGGGAGGAGATCTACATATCCGTATCGCCAAGCTTGCCTTCCACGCCAAGGAAAGTCCCATCCGGACACGCGGCGAAGTCTTCAATCTTGTATCTTCATAGTCCAGGAGTCCGGCCAAAGGTTATAGTTCGGCTATCCGGACACCCCCTAATCTGGGACTCCCTCAGTAACCCCGAACCAGGCTTCATGACGATGAGTCCGGCGTGCAAATTTGTCTTCGGCATTGCAAGGCGGGTTCTTCTCCAAATTCTGTGTACCTGTTGAATAGTGTCCGGCTTCTCGTGAATATTGTGCTCCTTGGCTTCCGCCCAATAATGGCCGTCTTCCACGTGTCAAGCGAATCGAAAATCCAGGTGTTTTACTTTTACCCCTAGCTGCGCAAATAAGCTGCCTTATAAAAGAGGCGAGGATTTAGATCCGAATCACACCATCTTCCCTTCATGAGCATTCATCGGGCGCATCCGACAGAGATCCATTCCATCATGGCGGTCGGCGCAGCTCCTCCTCTCGCCCTCCCATCCTCGGCTGGAGGTTGGGAGAGATGTTCCGTCCCTTTGGCAATGAGCTAGTGATGCTCCAAACCAAGGGATTCCTTCCCCAGCCTTCATGGTCCCGGTTCGAGCGGACTTGCCACCTATAATGGCGGAGAGCAAGCGGAGGCGTCCCAATCCCTCAAAGGAGGCGGGTATGCCTTGTCCCTTATCGATAAGAGGCTCGGATTTCCAATTCATCCGTTTCTCCGGGGCTCACAGAGTTCTCTGACCTCGGTTGCACAACCTTACGCCTGCCTCCATATTGCATATTGCGGGCTTCGTAGCCCTTTGCGAGCTGTTCTTGGGCGTCGAGGCTCATTTCGCGCTTGGGAAGAAGCTGTTCTGCCTTGTGCCCCATTCTCAGGAGGGTCGATATATCAAGTGGGCGGGCGAACTATGGCGCATCGCCGGGACGGATATCTATCCGGAACCCCAAGGAAGGCGTCCAAAGGCTGGCCTTGAAATGGTTTTATATAGAAGATGTCCCCTGCGGACCCTGTTCGGATCGGCCTCCCGAGTTCAATAATGCTCCCTTGAAGAAGCGCCTAAGCTGGCGTCCACGGAGCCCTCAGAGGGAAAATGACAAGGGCGTCCTTTACGATGAGCGGATAAGGTTGTTAGCTCATTCGGATGACCATGATCGGGTCATGGCCACATGCATTATCTTGGGGTGCAGCCGCTTCAATATAGAGGCCACCCCATGTGGGATTTCAACGGGGAGGATGATGCCACCCGCTGCGGCCGTAAGGGGCCGGGATCGGTTGCTGCTCTGACGAAGGCCTTGTCCGCATTGTACAAGGGAGAAGAGGAGGAGTTCCTCCACGTCAATCCACAGGGCGGATTTTCTATGTACAATCCTCCAAGCTGGGTAAGCGGACACTTCTTTTTGCCCATCCGTTCCATATTCCCATAGTTAAGTACCTTATCTTGTGATTTCGACACAGGAATTGCGCCGGGCCGTAAAGGATATAAACAGCCCTCCTCCACAACCCGAGGATCCGGAACGGTCCCTCGATCCGGCCTCCCAAGAGGATCCGGACATATCCGTGGAGCTGATCGATGGGGTATTTTACCAACTGAGCATCGACAATGCCTTGGTCGCCATTACGACCGATTACCCCGGAATACTTCCGCCTCACGAGTGGCGAGACGAAGTCCCAATACTTTGAAAATGATCCATCCGTGCTTATTTTTTATCACCGTATACCAATGGTGTTTTGCAGGGGGAGCCCTTGAGGCGGAAGGCCGAGCCTGCGGTGGCTAGCCAACAAGGGGCAGCAAGGCCCAGCAGGCTGAAAAGAAGTGCGGTCCGGATTGAGACGCCGGCGCAACGGTATGGCGTGCCATCTTATTCCCAGTTTTATTCCTGGAAGGCATACTAACGCTCGTGCTCTTTTCAGGAAAAAGAGCGCTCGCCGGACTATATCCGGAGAGGTTGCCAATCGAGCCTCCACCAGCCAGGCTCCAAAGCCAGGTCCAGAAGCGGAGGCAAACACGAGGCGTGCGTCGGACGCTCCTCCGACAGAGGATGCCGACAGACTGTCTGCCACCAATTCGAGGTGGAAGTGCCATGAATCACAGGCGTCGCGGACAGTTCTTCGTGGCGCATGTTTCTCCCAAGAGGCATTGGATGCCTTCAATTCGGAGATCGCACCTCCGTGCCGCTCAAAATGGTCTAGCGAGCCACGGGCGGTATGTGAAAGACATCTGGTGAGAAAATTTGATGGTTATATATGCGGTAGCCCCGAGACTTGAAGCAGTTAGAATAACTGATTTAAGGATCATTTGTTATCTGAGGATCTTACAAAAAGAATACCCAACTGTCCGGGAGCTGGAAGAGTGCAAAGCCCAACTTGAGGCCGCACTAGCATGCTGGGGAGGCCAAGAGACCCCCTCACGGTAATATCGCTTGAAAGATAAGTATGTTGTGAAGTGTGGCGTGTGTGCAAATCGACAATATCATTGCAGATGGCGCGGAGTAGATCCGGACAAGCAACAACTCTTGCGCCGGTTAAAGGCGGCGAGGCGTGCTTACGAGGTGAGGCGGAGAAGAATAATCTCAAGATGCCAACACCCAGCTGGGCGAGGAACTAAAGGATGTTCGTGCCCGGTAGCCGGACTCCGTGAAGGAGAATCGGCGGCTTCGACGGGCATTTTTAGTAAGTGCTTGAGCGAACTTTGAAAAAGAGTTGGCGAGGAAGTCGACTAACGAGTTATGTCGTAGGTATGCTCACGGTCGTCCTGCGGAGAAATGCCGGTTCTGGGTGACCTTCTTCGAGCTCTTACAACTGCATGAGCGAGTTGGCGGTGATGAAAGCGTCGCCCAGGCCTTGTGGCCATCTGTCTCCCTGCCGAAGGCCTTGGAGAGCTTGCGAGAGAGGCTTAAGGGGCGCGGCGGCGCTTCGATTATGGAAGATATCGGCCTGCCGTCAAAGGCGCCGAGGAGGCTGGGCCATGGTGAAGGCAGCGGTACCACGAAGGCTGACCCAAACCACATGGCGAGTCGGACCTGTGGGGCCCGATGGGAAGGAGATCCTGTGAGCTTAGTGTGCGGCCAAGTAGAATTGGCATAAAGTATTCCCAACAGGACTGTAAACTAGACAGCCTATTAGATGGTATTGAGGAGGAATACACCCAGTCAAATTGACTATGTAATTTAAGATGACATGTAAAATGCCTTCTAGCGGATTGTAGATCGTTTGTCATGGCGGACCTTTTAAGCTTCAACCTCGGGACCCTATAGTCGGAGTGTGTCCGAATACCCTCACGGTTATGTAAGAACCGGGGCATGCGTGGAGACCAGGCGTAGGGGTCATTAGTGCTTGAGCAGACAAGTGCCCAACTAGTTATGTTATATTACATGGTTAGTAAGAAACATCTTCGGGGAGAATAGTTCCGTTAGGGGTTCCTTTCCACAGGAGGCATGCCTTAAAGTGCATGTCGGACTGCGAAAAAAAGCGAGAAAGCATCTGAGGGCAGATAAATAAATAAGTGAGAAATCATCTTTAGTTCACCGACCGAATATTCCCTTAAGAACGCTAGCTTTGGCTTCACCCGATCTGAGGTACACATCCGGTGACCAGCGGTAACAATCGCAGAGGTGCTCCTTTACCACCTAGCGAACAATCGGGAGCGTAGGGGTAAGCACGAGCCGAGCAACCCAGCTTGGCCAAAACTTAAGTCATATCGATGCATATAATGGTGAATAAAAGGTACATGCGGAAGTGTGACACATGTGTTGGGCATGAAGCCCGTATAAATAAGCTTACATTAAAAAGCCCCGGTATAATGGCGCGGATAGCGCGTCAAGTGTGTCTTGAACAATGCGCGAACGAGCCTTTAAAGGCTGTAAGAGAAAAGAGGAGAAGGAGAAAATATAAGACAGCTAATGTGTAAAAATAGATAGAGGAAGGAGGCGAACTCGAGAATCCGGCGCTAGGCGTAGAATCTTCGGAGGCGGGCTGCGTTCCATGGGTTCGGCTCGAGTCGGTTATCCGATGCATCTCGCAGGCGATACGCTCCACCGGTCAGGACTTGGTCGATAATAAAGGGACCTTCCCATTTGGGCTTGAGTTTGTCCTTTTTCTTGTCCGGCAGGCGTAGAACTAACTCGCCAACATTGTAAGTTTTGGCCCGTACTTCTCTGCTTTGATATCTTCGAGCCTGCTGTTGATAGAATGCGGAACGGGCTTTTGCCACGTCACGCTCCTCCTCCAAGGCGTCCAAACTGTCCTGCCGATCGAGCTCGGCTTCTCTTTCTTCGTACATGCGCACGCGAGGTGAGTCATGAATTATGTCGCAGGGCAGAACTGCCTCTGCGCCGTATACCATAAAGAATGGTGTGAATCCGGTGGTGCGATTCGGCGTGGTCCGCAGCCCCAGTCTGGTCGAGCTCCTCTACCCGGTCGTGTTAGATTCCTTGAGGACCGCACTAATCTGGGTTTGATGCGCTCATGATTAGACCATTTGCTCGCTCGACTTGACCGTTAGTTTGAGGGTGATAGGCTGAAGCATAGTCGAGCTTGATGCCCATGTTTTTGCACGAGTTTGACCTCGTCGGCCGTGAAGTTCGTGCCGTTATCGGTGATGATCTTGTGGGGGCCGCCGTAGCGGTGTCGACCCACGATATGAAGTCTATCACGGTCCGGATTGGCCGTCTTAACGAGCTTGGCCTCTATCCATTTGGTGAATTTATCCACCATGACCAGTAGGTATTTTTGCTTGTGGGTTCCTCCTTTAAGGGGTCCAACCATGTCAAGCCCCCAGACCGCGAAGGGCCAGGTGATGGGTATAGTTTGGAGGGCGGTGGGTGGCATGTGGCTTTGATTAGCAAAGAGCTGGCAACCGACGCATCGTTGGACTAAGTCTGAGCATCTGCCGGGCGTCGGCCAATAAAATCCTGTCTGGAAGGCCTTGCTTACAAGGGCCGGGCTGCGGCGTGGTGCCCGCCGAGTCGGCATGAATTTCAGCGAGAAGATTCCGCCCTTCCTCTTCGGAGATACACCTTTGAAGGACTCCGGTGGTGCTTTTCTTATAAAGCTCTCCCTCATGGACTTTATAGGCTTTAGATCGCCGCACTATGCAGCGTGCCTCGTTTTGGTCCTCGGGAAGTTCCTGCCTGGTTAGGTAGGCTAGGAATGGTTCCGTCCACGGGGCAATGACTGCCATTATTACGTGGGCTGAAGATGTTACTTCGTTGGCAGAGCCTCCAATTGTGTCAGAATGTTTGGTGTCGGGCAGTGCGGTTGGGTCCGGGCTGTTATTTCCGGACTCCCCTTCCCATAATATGGATGGCTTGAACAGCCTCTCTAAGAAGATATTGGGGGGCGGCATCGCGCTTTGCCAATGCGTGCCAAGGCGTCTGCTGCTGATTGTTTTCCGAGCTATATGGTGAAATTGAGCCCTTGAACCGAGCTGACATTTTAGGGCGGCGTTGCGATAAGCTGCCATTTTGGATCCTTGGCATCAAAGTCTCCATTTATTTGGGATATCGCGAGGTTGAATCGCGCACCTCTAGGCGTTGAATGCCCATGGATCTGCCATCCGGAGACCATGTAGAAGGGCCTCGTATTCGGCTGCGTTGTTGGAGTCCGTATACATTATCTGAGATACGTATTGAACTGTATCTCTGTTGGGGACGTCGAGCGAGCCTTGACCCAGACCAGCCAACATTTTGGAGCCGTCGAAGTGCATGATCCGGTTGGAATATGTGCCGTACTCTTTAGGGAGTTCGACTTGATCCATTCGGCGAAGTCGGCAAAACTTGCGACTTAATAGCTCGCCGTGGCTTATAGGTTATGTCGAGCGGGAGGAGCTCAATGGCCCATTTGGCAATCCGGCCCGTCGCGTCGCGGTTGTTTATAATGTCGTTAAGAGGTACTTGGAGGCTCTTGTTATCGAACACTCTTGAAAGTAGTGTCGCAGCTTCGGGATGCCATAAACACCGCGTCGCTATCTTTTGATAATCTGGATACCGTGACTTGCATGGAGTGAGGACGGTGGACACGTAGTAAACTGGTTTTGAAGGGGAACTTGTGTCCGTCCGTTTCTCGTTCGACAACGAGCACCGCGCTTACAACTTGATGAGTTGCGCGATGTATAATAGCATTGGTTCGCCCATGTTGGGCGCGGCCAGGACGGGTTTGTTGCCAATATGGCTTTTATTTCTTGAGTCCGGCCGTGGCGGCATCCGTCCACTCGAAGTGTTGGTGCGCGGAGGAGGCGATAAAGGGTAATGCCTTTTCTCCCAAGCGGGAGATAAAGCGGCTTAGACCGCCATACGCATCGATCAATTTTGTATTTGTTTGAGGTCCTTTGGGATATCCAATTGTGACAGAGCTCGGATCTTGGCTGGGTTTGCTTCAATTCCTCTACGGATACAATGAAGCCCAAGAGCTTTCCGGCTGATGCGCCAAAACGCATTTTCGGGTTAAGCTTGATGTCATATGTTGGAGATTATCGAATGTGAGCCTCAAGTCGTCTACTAGAGTTTCGACATGCTTGGTTTTGTGACCACATCATCTCGTATGCCTCCACTGTTTTGCCGATCTGGTTTGCGGACATATACGAATCATGCGCTGATATATTGCTTGGCGTTTTTGAGCCGAAGGGCATTGTGTTGAAGCGAGAATGGGCGTATGGGGTGATAAATGCCGTTGCGGCTTGGTCAGGCTCTGCCATCTTAATTTGATGGTAGCGGAGTATCGTCGAGAAACACAATGAATCGTGTCCTGCGGTAGCGTCGATAATTTGATCGATCGGGGGAGGAAAGGGATCCTTTAGGCAAGCCTTGTTGAGGTCCTTGAAATCGGCGCATAGGCGCCCGATTTGTCCTTCTTTGGTACCATCACCAGGTTTGCTAGCCAGTCCGGATGTTTTATATCTCACGATGAATCCGGCCTCCAATAGTTTGGCTAGCTCCTCTCCCATGGCTTGTCTCTTAGGTTGGAGAAACTTGAAGAGCCTGTTTGGTAGCTTGAATCCTTTTAGGATGTTTAGGCTGTGCTTTCGGCCAGCGGCGTGGGATTCTGGCATGTCGAAGGGTGCGAGCAAAAATGTCCCAATTTTCGCGTAGGAATTCTCGTAGTCTGGCGTCTACATCGAGGTTTAATTGTGCCCGATGGAGCCGTTTTGTAGGTCCGTTGGGTGGACTTGGAATTTGACTATTTCGTCCGCTGGTTTAAAGGAGGTGGACTTGGATCTTTTATCGAGTATCACATCGTCCTGTTCACCGTGGGCGCTTGGCGCGATCAGTTCCTCGGCCGCTAGGGCTTGGATAGTGCCTCAAGGGCTAGTCGGTTGTCTTATTTTGGTAGCGGAGTGCTATGTCGGGTCACTAGCAAGAGTGATGATTCCGTTGGGCCGGGCATTTTGAGCTTCATGTACCCGTAATGGGGTATAGCTTGAAAAATTGTGAATGCCTCTCGCCCTAATAGGCGTGGTATCCGCTGCTGAGCAGGGCCACTTGGGCGTGACCTCCTCGGACCTGTAATTATCCGGCGTGCGAACACCACATCCAGTGTGCTTTTCCTGTGCAGCACACTTCCCGACTGGGTATTATTCCTCTAAAGGTTGTGTTGCTTTGCTCAATGCGGCTCCAGTCTATTTCCATTTTTCGGAGGGTTTCCTCATAAATGAGGTTCAATCCGCTGCCACCGTCCATGAGTACCTTGGTAAAGCGAAAGCCGTCCACTATTGGACTGAGGACCAATGCTGCTGGTGCTCGGGCTGTTCGGAATTTAGGTTCATCACTGGCATTAAAGGTAATAGCCGTGTCACTCCATGGATTTATTGTTGCTACTTGGTAGACTTGGCAAGGCTGCGGAGTGTTCGTTTTCGCATATTATTTGATCGAAAGTCTCGAAGACTATTAATACCGTCTTGGTATCCACAGGCTGGTGCTCTGTGGATCTTTGGGGTTAGAAGCTCTTCGCCACTTTTGGCCACTGCGGAGTATCCAACATGCTCTAAGGCTATGAGTTGGTGTGGCGCCCTCTGTACTATGAATTTTACAGGTCCGTTGAGCCATCCCTCGATGCGGTTCCATGCCCGTAGGTTTTTTTTTTTTTTTGGTGTTTAACCCGGTGATTGGCGATAATGCACCCTTTTATTTGGATTGGGTTTGTATTCGGGGCGGATTGTCCCAAAATCTTACTTGGTTTTCTAGGCGCTTTCCATCGCACAGTACTTTTGTACTATGGATGCCAAGTCAACAAAGCGTGTAATTTCACGGCGACCTATGGCGTTGAGATTCCTTGTCCATGCAATTATTGCGAAGAATGAAATTGCGTCTTCCTCGCGGCAGTCCTTTATCCTGTTCATAACCGGGAGAAATCGGCCCGATAATGATGTCTTGTTTCCTCGGGCTCTTGCCTAATTTTGGATAGATCGCCTATGTTGGGTGGGTGGGTGGAATTAGATCCGAAACCTCACCCAATCTGAGGTTCAAGGGCCAAGGAGTTTCGAACTTCGGAAGCTTGGATTCTTGGATGTTGTCCAATGAATCTAGCCCGTTGCGACTCTAAGTTCAGGTCTTGAGTGGCGTCCTCCCCTCATGGTATCCGGCTTGGAGGATCGGGAATCGGACATAGCTAGTCCTTAAGATAGATGAAGGGTCGCTGCATTGTTCCTCCACCACAGCAACGTGATGGGTGACCTCGGGAGAGTTAATCTCTCTCAGATCGGGTTTAGGCCCAATCTGATCGTATTCTGTAGCGACTCCCAGGGCGGCGATGCGATCCAGGAGCTCATTTAAGGAAGAGAGCTCCGTCGGTCTAACTACTCGGCAAGTTCCGAGTTGACGTGAAGATTGCTTCCGATGACACGAGAAGTCATCGTCGGCGCGGCGGCCGAACAGGCGGTCATAAGAAAACCGCCTAGCCGGAGAGTTTGGCCGATAGCCAAAGCTCCTTTAGCAACAGTGCCGTCTTTAAAGACGGGATGAGGCATCCTTCCTGATGGCGACGGCACAGAGGAACTCTCAATGAAAGCACCAATGTCGGTGTCAAAACCGGCGGATCTCGGGTAGGGGGTCCCGAACTGTGCGTCTAGGCGGATGGTAACAGGAGACAAGGGACACGATGTTTTACCCAGTTCGGGCCCTCTCGATGGAGGTAAAACCTTAGTCCTGCTTGATTAATATTGATGATATGGGTAGTACAAGAGTAGATCTACCACGAGATCGGAGAGGCTAAACCCTAGAAGCTAGCCTATGGTATGATTGTTGTTAGATCCTCGGACTAAAACCCTCCGGTTTATATAGACACGGAGAGGGCTAGGGTTACAGAGTCGGTTACAATGGGAGGAGATCTACATATCCGTATCACCAAGCTTGCCTTCCACGCCAAGGAAAGTCCCATCCGGACACGGGCGAAGTCTTCAATCTTATATCTTCATAGTCCAGAGTCCGGCCAAAGGTTATAGTTGGCTATCCGGACACCCCTAATCCGGGACTCCCTCACAGAGTAAGATCTGCACTAGAGTGGTACGGTAATCCTGTTCTGGAGGTCATGTTACTTGACCATGAAGAATCTACGAACTATGAGGAAGCGATGATGAGCCCAGATTCTGCAAAATGGCTTGAGGCCATGAAATTTGAGATGGGATCCATGTATGAGAAAAAAGTGTGGACTTTGGTTGACTTGCCCGATGATCGGCAAGCCATAGAAAATAAATGGATCTTCAAGAAGAAGGCTGACGCTAACGGTAATGTTACTGTCTACAAAGCTCGACTTGTTGCGAAAGGTTTTCGACAAGTTCAAGGGGTTGACTACTGAGGGAGTCCTGGACTAGGGGGTGTCCGGATAGCCGAACTATCATCTTTGGCCGGACTCCTAGACTATGAAGATACAAGATTGAAGACTTCGTCCCTTGTCCGGATAGGACTTTCCTTGGCGTGGAAGGCAAGCTTGGCGATACGGATATGTAGATTTCCTACCATTGTAACCGACTGTAACCCTAACCCTATTCGTGTCTATATAAACCGAAGGGTTTTAGTCCATAGGACTAACAACAATCATACCATAGGCTAGCTTCTAGGTTTAGCCTCTCGATCTCGTGGTAGATCTACTCTTGTACTACCCATATCATCAATATTAATCAAGCAGAGTAGGGTATTACCTCCATCGAGAGGGCCCAACCTGGTAAAAACATCGCGTCCCTTGTCTCCTGTTACCATCCGCTTAGACGCATAGTTCGGGACCCCTACCCGAGATCCGCCGGTTTTGACAATCCCATTGGTGCTTTCATTGAGAGTCCTTTGTGTCGCCACCTATAGGCCCGATGGCTCCTCAATCATCAAGAACGACGCAGTCTAGGTGAGACTTTTCTCCCGGACAGATCTTCGATTCGCGGCTTTGCATGCGGGCCAATTCGCTAGGCCATCCGGAGCAGATCGAAAGCTACGCCCGGCCATCGTGTCAGATTTGGAAGCTTGAACTATACGGCCGATGTCCGCTGAGACTTGATCTTCGACGGATTCGAGCCACAGCCGAGCGTGCCGCCTTGTCTCGATGGAGTGCGATCTAGCTCTGCCGCCGAATAGTGCCACAGGCGCACGATTGCCGCTCCGACCCTTAATCCGGGCGGTTTAGCGTCGAGGGCGGTTGGTTGGACACCGCCTCGGGGGCTGAAATCTCTACGGCGATTGAGCCGAACACCATCCCTGTCCTTTGCAAAGCTCGTGACTCCCAGGTGCCGGACTCCTTTCCGGACTTCGGACCTCCCGCGCCCCTGCCAGTCGAATCCGACTGGGCGCCAGTTATGGAGTTCACCGCCGCGGACATCCTTGAAAGACTCGCCCTTTGGCGATATCCTGAACTCATTAAAGTCTCTCTCTTTGTCGAGAGCCTGGCGAACTACGATCGGGAAGGTTGGGATTGGACGACGAAGAAATTCAACGCCCACCCACCACCCACTTTGTAGCCACTTGCCGAAAGCTTAAATGGCGTTCTCGATTTCGACTCAAGACATCGACGGTATGGACGGCGATGTAGGAGACAACCATGAACCAGCACCTATAGGATCTCGGACAACCACCTCATCCCATGATGTATACATGGTGGATACACCTAAAGGAAGTGACGACGAGGAACAACGGGACACTATGAAGGATAAATCCCTCGGCAGTCAAAGCGGCAGCGTAAGCGCCGCACCAAGTCCGCCTCGACAAAGACCCAGCCGTAGAGCAGGGCGAACCGGTGGACGACGAACATGCTATCGAGCAACCGTCCGAACAGGACAACTTGGATAAACAACCCGTCCCCGGCGAAGATAACAGTCCGGACGATCTCACGCCGGAAAAATTGTTGGAGCGAAGAACCTCCACAAAGGCTCGCCGCCATGCTACTGTAGCCTGAAAAAAGCGAAGCAGCTCAAAACAGCGGAAGACGCACTCCGAACGAGATGGAGTAAATTACTCAACACTGCAGACAAATATGGCGACCCAAAGCGCAAACTACTGCCCAAATTTGATGAGGAGGCCGTAGAGCCCCCACGATCAAAAAACAAAGAGGCCGCCGGGTCGGATAGACAACCACATGACAAACGTAGAGCGGCAAGCGGTGCCGCACACAAGCCGGCATGCGATCCGCATAAGGATTCACACCAAAAGGATGGCCCAGTTAGATCTATCTACGGGCCAAGGAAACAAGTTCTGGCGAGCAATACAACACGTCAAATATCCGAACATCACGGCACACCCAAATACAGGGGTGTCGTGCACCCTCTATGTTTCAGCGATGAGGTCTTTGGATCATGAATTTCCAGCGGATTCAAGCCCGTAAACATAGAGGCATCTGACGGAACGACAGACCACGAGTGCGGATTGAGGATTATATCCTCCACATACACATGGCCAGAGGAGATGATCTCCACGCCATAAAATACCTACCCCTCAAGCTCAAAGGGCCAGCCCGGCATTGGCTTAAAAGCCTCCCCGAAAACACCATTGGTAGTTGGGAAGAGCTTGAGGATGCTTTTCGGGCCAATTTCCAGGGAACCTATGTCCGACCTCCGGACGCAGACGATCTAAGTCACATAGCCCAACAACCCGGAGAGTCGGCTCGAAAATTCTAGAACAGGTTCGTCACCAAAAAGAACCAAATAGTCGACTGTCCGGACGCCAAAGCCTTAGCAGCTTTTAAACACAACGTCCGAGACGAATGGCTCGCCAGACACCTTGACCAGGAAAAGCCAAGAACAATGGCCGCACTAACAAGCCTCATGACCCGCTTTTGCGCGGGAGAGGATAGCTAGCTAGCAAGATGCGATACCAGCACCCAAGTACATCCAAGTCGAGGGATGGGAATGGGAAACATGACGCAGCAAGGACCAGCGCCAATTAAGGGAACGGTCCAAAGAGCGCGGTAGTCAACGCCGGATTCAAAAGCTCACGGCAGAATAATAAAAACTGCCCTTAAGGACAATAGCGATGAGCTATCAACAAACAAAATTTTGGACAAGATATGCCAAATCCACAAGACTCCGGAAGCCCGCAAACCATACCCACGAGATTGTTGGGTCTTCAAGCGATCTGGCAGACTCAACGCCGAACACAAGGGGCTCGACACACCAAGTGAGGATGATGACGAGCACCACAAGCGAGCCCGGAAGACAAAAGAATTTCCCACAAGAGGTCAAAACAGTAAACTTGCTTCAAGTAACAAAGGGAAAAGCAGGCGGCACCCATTGAATTACGCGCGCACAATCTACCCAGTGAGTCCCAACACCGGTTGTCAAAATCAATTACCTTCGACCATCAGGACTACTCCGAAAGTATCCGGAACGCAGGATGGACTGCCTTGATATTAGATCCTGTAATCGACGGACTCCAATTTACACAAGTCCTAATGGACGGAGGTAGCGATCTAAACCTGCTATATCAGGACACAATCTGCAAAATAGGGATAGACCAACCAAAATTCGCCATAGCAACACCTCCTTCAAAGGGGTAATGCCAGGCCTATATGCCCATTGTACGGGCTCCCTACTGCTAGAACTTGTGTTTGGCTCATCCGACAACTTCCGCGCGAAAAGTTAACCTTCCACATCGCCCCATTCGAAAGTAGCTATCAAGCACTACTGGGGCGTGAAGCTTTCGCCCGCTTTAACGCAATACCGCATTATGCATCTCTTACACTTAAAATGCCCGGTCCACGCGACATCATCTCATTAAAAGGGAGTATTAAGTGTTACTCGAGCACGGAAGAATGCGAGGCTGCCTTGACAGCCCCACACCAATCCGGCTCCGCTAACCAAAGCACCTGAATAGGTCATTCGAACCCCGGACACGACTAGACGAGTCCGGCGCCTACTAGCGACATACCCCCGTACAAGGGGCTGCACGCATGTACAACAAGAGACAATAAAGCTCAATTTTATTCACTTTTCGAACCGTACTCTGTTTATTTAGTATAAAGTACATTTTTCGCACGATCCTTTTTTCTTTTTTCAAACTAAGTTCCTCTCTTTTACAGATGAACGCCGTGCTATACCCGTCCAGGATACGGCACAACGGAGACCTGGTAGCGCAGACGCAGCGAGGACCCGTTGCAAGGATTCTTTTCAGATTAAGACCCTGCGTAAACCTTTTTCACTGTCTCTTGTTGTTACTCATCCCCCAATCTCTTATTATAACCGAGGAGGAGGCTGACGTTTTGGCATCGGCCGCGTCAGAATTTTGCACGTACCTGGACACCAAGGGCTTGTTACCAAGGGCATTGTTTGGCCCGCTTTATAAAAGACCGAATACCCTAGGGAGTGTTCGGCGTCTCGAGTTAGGCCTTATATGCATCAGCTCCGAATCATGTCTTTGGTCAAATGTTGGGTTTGCCCGGCTCACGTGTTTTGCTGCCTTACATTCCGTTCTATCGGCTAACGCGCACCGGAGAACTCTGCGATTGTGCTCGGTTCGGACGGGCGAGCACCTCGATGAAAGCCGAAAACTGATATCACGATATAGCGAGAGACTGGTCAACCACTCGATGACTCACGGAATGTTTAGAATTCCTCTGCATTAACGAATGACCGTTTTCGGTCGAGCACATACGCACCCGAATTCGGAGAGTGCGGTGCCCCTGAGGGCTATATAGTAGCCCCACCTCGAACCCCTATGGCTAAGTGAAAGTGATAAAGCACTATAGTCCGGTTGCCTAGTTTGCTACGCTACCACCTCCTTTATAGGACCAAGACGTTGGATTACGTGTGAAAGCGCGACTTCTTTGCAAACACCCCCGCACTATGTGCGTGGGGGCTGAAGCCGAAGACTGCCATCTTTCAGGTTATATACATATATACATCAACGGCCGCACAGGAGGTAGTTTACTACTTGAAGGCACAAGTATAAAAAGCTCTTACATTAAATTGAAATGTTGTTTCATAAAATTATACATGTCATTCAAACATAACATCCTTCGAAAGCACGTCTCTATTAAGCGAGCGCCGGAAGAACTTCCTCAAAATAGCGCTTGGACGGTACTGGCTACCGTCCGAATCTGGGATGCAATATCGGTGGCCTTCATCTCAGCCCAAGATGCCTTGACACGGGCAAGAGCCATCGCGCCCCCTCAATACACGCCGACCGCTTCATTGCGTCGTCACGCTGTACCGCACCAAGGAACTGCTGCACTAAGCCAAAACAACTCTTGGTGGGGTCCGCTTTGGCCACAAATGAGTCATGACATGCTTCATGGCAAGTCCGGATAATCGATTCAGCTCGGCCCATTCGCCAACCGATCGGTCAGCGGAAGAGGGCGCTCCGGACTATGGAATTGCGACCAAAATAGCTCTTCCTTCATGCCCCTTCTAGCCTCGGAAGTGCTCAATCGCGTCCATGGCCTTCGCCGCTAAGTCCGGATAAGCATCCTCCGAACTCCACAGCTTGTCCAGCCGAGCATACTTGGATCCGTATATTTCCTCCAGCGAAAACGGTTTTCCGGCCGCTATATCCCGGCCCGACTCAGCTCCTCCTTGGCAGCTCTCATAGCGGAGCAGGCATCCTTGGATTCGTGGTGGCCTTTATCGAGTCCTCTTGTTCTGCTTTGCGTTCTTTTCAAGAACCTCGCGGCGGTCGGTAGTATTCTTCAGTTTTAGGGCCAAATCGGTCATTTCCTCTTTGCTTGGTAGTGAGCAGCCCGTTGCTTTCAGCTCTTGACCGCCTTTAAAGCGCCGCATTACTCTTCGGGCTTGCTCTTTAGCTCGGGCAAGTTCCAGCGCAGCCTCTCCACAACAGCGGCACCGTCTCCATCAAAGCATACAAGTAGTAAGGCATGGGCATCAAGCTCCCTTACTAGGTGCCCGCGAAGAAGTCGCATACCTTGTGACTCGTCAAACCGTTTATTGACCAGTAGCGATGTCCGCATCCGCCTCGTCAAGTGCCGCTTTAGTTCAGCAAATTCATCATCCGGCTAGCTACGGACGCCCGCCTACATAGGAACGGCGACATGTTAGTACTGAGATTATGATCCTCGGCACGCTGTCAGTTGTGACAGCATACCGAGTCTCAGGGGCTACTATCTATACAGGGTGCATTCTATATGCATAACCTGTCAGAAGGTACATCATTTTTTTCGTACCTCAAACCCCGTCAGTAAACTTCTGGCGGCTTCATGCAATCCGCTCTCAGCGGATGCAATTCTTTCAATTACCGTAGCCATTAGCGCACGGTGATCTTCTGAGATATACGCTCGCCCGAGCAGGTCCTTCAGCTCCTCCGACCGCACGCCAGTTGGCGCCGAACCATCCGGCCCCGCCGGACTCGGGGAAACTTGAAGGAAATATGCCCTAGAGGCAATAATAAAGTTATTATTTATTTCCTTATATCATGATAAATGTTTATCATTCATGCTAGAATTGTATTAACCGGAAACATAATACATGTGTGAATACATAGACAAACAGTGTCACTAGTATGCCTCTACTTGACTAGCTCGTTAATCAAAGATGGTTATGTTTCCTAACCATAGACATGAGTTGTCATTTGATTAACGGGATCACATCATTAGGAGAATGATCTGATTGACTTGACCCATTCCGTTATCCTAGCACTTGATCGTTTAGTATGTTGCTATTGCTTTCTTCATGACTTATACATGTTCCTGTAACTATGAGATTATGCAACTCCGTTTACGGAGGAACACTTTGGGTGCTACCAAGCGTCTGGCGTAACGGGTGATTATAAAGGAGTACTACAGGTGTCTCCAAAGGTACATGTTGGGTTGACGTATTTCAAGATTAGGTTTTGTCACTCCGATTGTCTGAGAGGTATCTCTGGGCCCTCTCGGTAATGCACATCACTATAAGCCTTGCAAGCAATGTAGCTAATGAGTTAGTTACGGAATGATGCATTACGAACGAGTAAAGAGACTTGCGATAACGAGATTGAACTAGGTATTGGATACCGACGATCAAATCTCGGGCAAGTAACATACCGATGACAAAGGAACAAAGTATGTTGTTATGCGGTTTGACCGATAAAGATCTTCGTAGAATATGTAGGAGCCAATATGGGCATCCAGGTTCCGCTATTGGTTATTGACCGAGAATAGTTCTAGGTCATGTCTACATAGTTCTCGAACCCGTAGGGTCCGCACGCTTAAGGTTTCGATGATGGTTATATTATGAGTTTATGAGTTTTGATGTACCAAGGAGTTCGAGTCCCGGATGAGATCGGGGACATGACGAGGAGTCTCGAAATGGTCGAGGCGTAAAGATCGATATATTGGGCGACTATATTCGGAGTTCGGAAAGGTTCGAATGATTCGGTATTTTTCGAGTACCGGAGAGTTACGGGAATTCGCCGGGAGAAGTATTGGGCCTTATTGGGCCCTCAAGGAAAGAGAGGGGGCTGCCTAGGGCAGGCCGCGCGCCCAAGGCCTAGTCCGAATTGGACTAGGGGAGGGCCGCACCTTCCTCCCTTCCCTTCCTACTCTCCTACTCCTACTAGGAAAGGAGGAGTCCTACTCCGGTGGGAGTAGGACTCCCCCCTGGCGCGCCTCCTCCTAGGCCGCCACCTCCTCCCTTGCTCCTTTATATCTGGGGCAGGGGGCACCCCAGACACACAAGTTGATCTACGGATCGTTCCTTAGCCGTGTCGGTGCCCCCTCCACCATATTCCACTTCGGTCATATCGTCGTAGAGCTTAGGCGAAGCCTGCGCCGGAGAAGTCATATCGTCGCGGAGCTTAAGCGAAGCCCTGCGTCGGTGGAGCATCAACATCGTCCCACGCCGTCGTCTTGACGGAACTCATCCCGACACTTTGCTGGATCGGAGTCCGGGATCGTCATCGAGCTGAGCGTGTGCAGAACTCGGAGGTGCCGTCGCTCGGTGCTTGGATCGGTCGGATCGTGAAGGCGTCGACTACATCAACAGCGTTGTTATAACGCTTCGCTTTCGGTCTCACGAGTGCGTGGGCGGACATTCTCCCCTCTCGTTGCTATGCCATCACCATGGTCTTGCGTGTGCGTGGGAAATTTTTGAAATTACTCGTTCCCCAACAGGGCATCCGAGCCTGGTTTTATGCGTTGATGTCATATGCACGAGTAGAACACAAGTGAGTTGTGGGCGATATAAGTCATCTTGCTTACCAGCATGTCATACTTTGGTTCAGCGGTATTGTGAGATGAAGCGGCCGGACCGACATTACGCGTGACGCTTACGCGAGACTGGTTTCACCGCTTGAGCACTAGTTGCTTAAAGGTGACGGTGGGTGTCTGTCTCTCTCACTTTAGTTGAACTGAGTGTGGCTACGCCCGGTCCTTGCGAAGGTTAAAACAGCACCAACTTGACAAACTATCGTTGTGGTTTTGATGCGTGGTAAGAACGGTTCTTGCTCAGCCCGTAGCAGCCACGTAAAACTTGCAACAACAAAGTAGAGGACGTCTAACTTGTTTTGCAGGGCATGTTGTGATGTGATGTGGTCAAGACGTGATGCTATATTTTATTGTATGAGATGATCATGTTTTGTAACCAAGTTATCGGCAATGGCAGGAGCCATATGGTTGTCGCTTTATTGTATGAAATGCAAAGCCATGTAATTGCTTTACTTTATCACTAAGCAGTAGCGATAGTCGAGAAGCAATAGTTGGCGAGACAACAACGATGCTACGATGGAGATCAAGGTGTCGCGCCGGTGACGATGGTGATCATGGCGGTGCTTGAGATGGAGATCACAAGCACAAGATGATGATGACCATATCATATCACTTATATTGATTGCATGTGATGTTTATCCTTTATGCATCTTATCTTGCTTTGATTGACGGTAGCATTATAAGATGATCTCTCACTAAAAATTATCAAGAAGTGTTCTCCCTGAGTATGCACCGTTGCCAAAGTTCGTAGTACCCAGACACCACGTGATGATCGGGTGTGATAAGTTCTCGTCCATCTACAACGGTGCAAAACAGTTTGCACGCTGAATACTCGAGTTAAACTTGACGAGCCTAGCATATAACAGATATGGCCTCGGAACACGGAGACCGAAAGGTCGGCGTGAATCATATAGTAGATATGATCAACATAGTGATGTTCACCATTGAAACTACTCCATCTCACGTGATGATCGGACATGGTTTAGTTGATTTGGATCACGTAATCACTTAGATGACTAGAGAGATGTCTATCTAAGTGGGAGTTCTTAAATAATATGATTAATTGAACTTAAATTTATCATGAACTTAGTCCTGGTAGTATTTTGCAAATTATGTTGTAGATCAATAGCTCGCGTTGTTGCTTCCCTATGCTTTTATATGTTTGTTTTGATATGTTCCTAGAGAAAATTATGTTGAAAAATGTTAGTAGCAATGATGCGGATTGGATCCGTGATCCGAGGTTTATCCTCATTGCTGCACGTAAGAATTATGTCCTTAATGCACCGCTAGGTGACAAACCTATTGCAGGAGCAGATGCGAGGCGTTATGAGCGTTTGGCTAGCTCAATATGATGACTACTTGATAGTTTAGTGCACCATGCTTAAAGGCTTAGAATCGGGACTTCAAAGGCGTTTTGAGCGTCATGGACCATATGGGATGTTCCAGAATTGAAGTTAATATTTCAAGCAAATACCGAGTTGAGAGATATGAAGTCTCCAACAAGTTCTATAGCTAAAAGATGGAGGAGAATCGCTCAACTAGTGAGCATGTGCTCAGATTATGCAGGTACTTCAATCGCTTGAATCAAGTGGGAGTTAATCTTCCGATAAGATAGTGATTGACAGAATTCTCTAGTCACCATCACCAAGTTAGTAGAACTTCGTGATGAACTATAATATGCAAGGGATGACAAAAGTAATTCCCAAGCTCTTCGTGATGCTGAAATCGACGAAGGTAGAAATCAAGAAAAGAGCATCAAGTGTTGATGATTGACAAGACCACTAGTCTCAAGGAAAAGGGCAAAGGGAAGAAGGGAACTTCAAAAGAACGGCAAGCAAGTTGCTACTCGAGTGAAGAAGCCCAAGTCTGGACCTAAGCTGAGACTAAGTGCTTTTGCTACAATGGAATTGGTCCTTTGAAGCGGAACTACCCCAAGTATTTGGCGGATAAGAAGGATGGCAAAGTGAACAAAGGTATATTTGATATACAGATTATTGATGTATATTTTACTAGTGTTCATAGCAACCCCTCGGTATTTGATACTTGGTTCGGTTGCTAAGAGTAGTAACTCAAAGCGGGAGTTGCGAGAATGAACGAAACTAGTTGAAGGGAAGTGACGATGAGTGTTGGAAGTAGTTCCAAGATTGATATGATCATCATCGCACACTCCCTATACTTTCGGGATTAGTGTTAAACCTAAATAAATGTTATTTGGTGTTTGCGTTGAGCATGAATATGATTTGATCATGTTTATTGCAAAACGGTTATTCATTTAAAGTCAAAGAATAATTGTTGTTCTGTTTAAATGAATAAAACCTTCAATGGTCATACACCCAATAAAAATAGTTTGTTGGATCTCGATCGTAGTAATACACATATTCATAATATTGATGCCAAAAGATGCAAAGTTAATAATGATAGTGCAACTTATTTGTGGCACTTGCCGTTTAGGTCATATTGGTGTAAAGCGCATGAAGAAACTCCATGTTGATGGGATTTTGGAATCACTTGATTATGAATCACTTGATGCTTACGAACCATGCCTTATGGGCAAGATGACTAAAGACTCGTTCTCGGAACAATGGAGCGAGCAAATGACTTATTGGAAATAATACATACCGATGTATGCGGTCCGATGAGTGTTAGAGCTCACGGCAAGTATCGTTATTTTCGACCTTCACAAGATGATTTGAGCAGATATGAGTATATCTACTTAATGAAGCACAAGTCTGAAATATTTGAAAAGTTCAAATAATTTCAGAGTGAAGTGGAGAATCATCGTAATAAGAAAATAAAGTTTCTACGATCTGATCGTGGAGGAGAATATTTGAGTTCTGAGTTTGGCCTTCATATAAAACAATGTGGAATAGTTTCACAGCTCACGCCACATGGAACACCATAACGTAATGGTGTGTCCGAACGTCATAACCGTACTTTATTTTGATATGGTGCGATCAATGATGTCTCTTACCGATTTACCAATATCGTTTTGGGGTTATGCATTAGAGACAGCTGCATTCACGTTTAATAGGGCACCATCTAAATCCGTTGAGATGACACCGTATGAACTATGGTTTAACGATAAAACCTAAGCTGTCGTTTCTTAAAGTTTGGAGTTGTGATGCTTATGTGAAAAAGTTTTCAACCGATAAGCTCGAACCCAAATCGGAGAAGTGCGTCTTCATAGAATACCCAAAGGTAACTATTGGGTACACCTTCTATCACAGATCCGAAGGCAAGTTATTCGTTGCTAAGATGGATCCTTTCTAGAAAGTTTCTCTCGAAAGAAGTGAGTGGGAGGAAAGTAGAACTTGATGAGGTAATTGTACCTTCTCCCTTATTGGAAAGTAGTTCATCACGAAATCAGTTCGTGATTCCTACACCAATTAGTAAGGAAGTTAATGATGATGATCATGAAACTTCAGATCAAGTTGCTACCAAACCTCGTGGGTCTTCCAGAGTAAGATCCGCACTGAGTGATACGGTAATCATGTTCGGAAGTCATGTTACTAGACCATGATGAACCTACGAACTATGAGGAAGCGATGATGAGCCCAGATTCATGCGAAATGGCTTGAGGCCATAAAATCTGAGATAGGATCCATGTATGAGAACAAAGTATGGACTTTGATTGACTTGCTCGATGATCAGCAAGCCATGTAGATAAATGGATCTTCAAGAGGAAGACGGACAACGATAGTGGTGTTACTATCTACAAAGCTCGACTTGTCACAAAAGGTTTTCGACAAGTTCAAGGTGTTGACTACAATGAGATTTTCTCAAGCAGTAGCGATGCTTAAGTCTGTCCGAATCATGTTAGCAATTGCCACATTTTATGAAATCGGCAAATGGATGTCAAAACTACATTCTTTAATGGATTTATTAAAGAAGAGTTGTATATGATGCAACGAAGGTTTTGTCAATCCTAAAGGAGCTAACAAAATGTGCAAGCTTCAGATCCATCTATGGACTGGTGCAAGCATCTTGGAGTTGGAATAAACGCTTTGATAGTGTGATCAAAGCATATGGTTTTATCTGAGACTTTTGGAGAAGCCTGTATTTACAAGAAAGTGAGTGGGAGCACTACAAGATTTCGATAAGTATATGTGAATGACATATTGTTGATCGAAATAATGTAGAATTATTCGCAAAGCATAAAGGAGTGTTTGAAAGGAGTTTTTCAAAGAAAGACCTCGGTGAAGCTGCTTACATATTGAGCATCAAGATCTATAGAGATAGATCAAGACGCTTGATAAGTTTTTCAATGAGTACATACCTTGACAAGATTTTGAAGTAGTTCAAAATGGAACAGTCAAAGAAAGAGTTCTTGCCTGTGTTACAAGGTGTGAAATTGAGTAAGACTCAAAACCCGACCACGGCAGAAGATAGAAAGAGAATGAAAGTCATTCCCTATGCCTTGGCCATAGGTTCTATAAAGTATGCCATGCTGTGTACCAGATCTATTGTATACCCTACACTAAGTTTGGCAAGGGAGTACAATAGTGATCTAGGAGTAGATCGCTGGACAGCGGTCAAAATTATCCTTAGTGGAATAAGGATATGTTTCTCGATTATGGAAGTAAAAAAAGGGTTCGTCGTAAAGGGTTACGTCGATGCAAGTTTTGACACCGATCTGGATGACTCTAAGTCTCGATCTAGATACATATTGAAAGTGGGAGCAATTAGCTAGAGTAGCTCCATGCAGAGCATTTTAGACATAGAATATTTGCAAAATACATACGGCTCTGAATGTGACAGACCGTTGACTAAAATTATCTCACAAGCAAAACATGATCACACCTTAGTACTCTTTGGGTGTTAATCACATAGCGATGTGAACTAGATTACTGACTCTAGTAAACCCTTTGGGTGTTGGTCACATGTCGATGTGAACTATGGGTGTTAACCACATATAGATGTGAACTATTGATGTTAAATCACATGGCGATGTGAACTAGATTATTGACTCTAGTGCAAGTGGGAGACTGAAGGAAATATGCCCTAGAGGCAATAATAAAGTTATTATTTATTTCCTTATATCATGATAAATGTTTATCATTCATGCTAGAATTGTATTAACCGGAAACATAATACATGTGTGAATACATAGACAAACAGAGTGTCACTAGTATGCCTCTACTTAAACTAGCTCGTTAATCAAAGATGGTTATGTTTCCTAACCATAGACATGAGTTGTCATTTGATTAACGGGATCACATCATTAGGAGAATGATCTGATTGACTTGACCCATTCCGTTATCCTAGCACTTGATCGTTTAGTATGTTGCTATTGCTTTCTTCATGACTTATACATGTTCCTGTAACTATGAGATTATGCAACTCCCGTTTACCGGAGGAACACTTTGGGTGCTACCAAACGTCACAACGTAATGGGTGATTATAAAGGAGTACTACAGGTGTCTCCAAAGGTACATGTTGGGTTGGCGATTTCGAGATTAGGTTTTGTCCTCCGATTGTCGGAGAGGTATCTCTGGCCCTCTCGGTAATGCACATCACTATAAGCCTTGCAAGCAATGTAGCTAATGAGTTAGTTACGGAATGATGCATTACGAACGAGTAAAGAGACTTGCGTAACGAGATTGAACTAGGTATTGGATACCGACGATCAAATCTCGGGCAAGTAACATACCGATGACAAAGGGAACAAAGTATGTTGTTATGCGGTTTGACCGATAAAGATCTTCGTAGAATATGTAGGAGCCAATATGGGCATCCAGGTTCCGCTATTGGTTATTGACCGAGAATAGTTCTAGGTCATGTCTACATAGTTCTCGAACCCGTAGGGTCCGCAACTAAGGTTTCGATGATGCTTATATTATGAGTTTATGAGTTTTGATGTACCAAGGAGTTCGAGTCCCGGATGAGATCGGGGACATGACGAGGAGTCTCGAAATGGTCGAGACGTAAAGATCGATATATTGGACAACTATATTCGAGTTCGAAAAGGTTCGAATGATTCGGTATTTTTCGAGTACTGGAGAGTTACGGAATTCGCCGGGAGAAGTATTGGGCCTTATTGGGCCTCAAGGGAAAGAGAGGGGCTGCCTAGGGCAGGCGCGCGCCCCAAGGCCTAGTCCGAATGGACTAGGGGAGGGCCGCACCCTTCCTCCCTTCCCTTCCTACTCTCCTACTCCTACTAGGAAAGGAGGAGTCCTACTCCCTGTGGGAGTAGGACTCCCCTTGCGCGCCTCCTCCTAGGCCGCCACCTCCTCCCTTGCTCCTTTATATCTGACGGGCAGGGGGGCACCCCAGAACACACAAGTTGATCTACGGATCGTTCCTTAGCCGTGTGCGGTGCCCCCCTCCACCATATTCCACTTCGGTCATATCGTCGTAGAGCTTAGGCGAAGCCCTGCGCCGGAGAAGTCATATCGTCAGGAGCTTAG
>JAHIAM010006540.1:0-32087 GCA_021605205.1 Aegilops longissima | reverse complement strand
CGATGGTTTGAGTTAGAAAACATTGAATGTTGAGTTTGAGCAGAATCTTTCGCTGGCATCATCAGTTTTTGTCCTTAGATGCTTACATGCACACTTAAGATTAATTAAGGGATCCAATTTCACAAACTCGCAGAGTGAATCGCTGGGCTGGAAATGAAAGTTTAATCGTGTTTCTGTTATTGTGTAAAAATCAATGGGAAGAAGCCGAATGGGAGAAGCAGGGTGGAACAGCTGATCGAGGGACGTTCGGATATGATGCTAAAAATAGAACGTTCGGCAGTTATGATGGTATTAACTGACAGTTTGCAGGAAGCCTCAGCGGTGGTGTGTGTGGGTCTTTTTGTATAGTTAAATTGGCCTGAGTGCCCTATCTTGTGGGTCTGATGTGCTGGTTTTCATTCAGTTTTCTGCTTTTTTTTTATAAAGACGACGCCGTTGTTCTTTATTAATAGATTGAACTTAGAGAACGTACGTACAATTACCCAGGCAACAATCTTGTTCTGTGGATAACTGATTGATGTTATGTGCAAGAGGGCAACATGAGCACCACCCACTTTACTTGATTACATACTCTGAAACATTCTTACAACCGATTCACTAGTAGAAAAAGAGCCTATAGTCCCGGTTCATAAGGGCCTTTAGTCCCGGTTCATGAACCGGGACTAAAGGGTCGGTACTAATACCTCACCCTTTAGTCCCGGTTCTATCCGTAACCGGACAGATGGGCCTCCACGTGGCCTGTCCACGAGCCCAGGCAGAGGTTTTTGGTCCCGTTGGTGGCACCAACCGACCAATAGGCATCCACGCCACAAGATTTCTTTGGCTCTGGTTTTGTTTTTTTTTCAAAAGAGGGAGGGGGTTTGGGGTTTTGGGGGTTAATTTAGGTGTTTCATATATTGTGCTATAGCTAGCTAATTAATAGAGAAAAGTGTCATTTCTTTTGTCCGTGCTTGGTCGACGCTACGCACTATACATACGATAGAGAGGACTAACTAGACATGCTAGCTAGCTAGTAATTAAGCAAACAGAAGATCGCCATGAACATATATATGCATACAGAGAGAAGTGATATCGACCACCTCTCCTTCTCCGAGAGATTGGTCGAACAACAAGTTCTCGATATCTATCCGACACTACCGGCTACATATATACAATAATTATCTTTTACAATACGGACGCGTGGTCCACATGGTATTCCCCGTCTTCAGCGATCACATAGTCAAGAAAGAATGCCGCCAATTCCTCTCGAATTGCTCGCATGCGATCTGGTGCTAGGAGTTCATCCCGCTGCCGAAACATCTAATTTTAAGAAAGGGGTCAATACATATATGAATGAATGAAACTCAACACAAATGATGGTAATAAAATAAAATTGTGAATATTTTTATTTACGCACTTCAAATTGTTTGTCGGAGTAGCCCTCTCACAGGTCGTGTGGCGATGGACTCGCAAACGTAGTATCCACAGTAAATCATTCCCTTGTTCCTGCCACAACCACTTTACAAGAAACAGAGGTCAATCAAACTGATAATTAGCAAGCACATGCTAAATGGTATTGATGAAACTAGCGCTTGAATCACTAGGAGATGCGTGGAATATGCTACTGTATAGTACTTACTGGTGTCTAAATTGCAGCTTCTTCGGTAGTCCCGAGCTTTTTGGTGAATTTTCCCAAGCCCTGCCATACAAAGAAAACAATTACTTGATATCAGAAATGAACAAAGTTGCTGATATGGTGGATAATGATCGATTTAACTTACTTCGAGCATTTCAGTCATTTCTGCATACTCCTTGGGATCTTTTCGTCTCGAGTCTAAGACAGTTACTACTCCCTACTCAAGCTTAATCTCTAGGAGAATATAGTGGAACTCATGCACGCATGCATAACTCATCAATATTACATTTCTATAACCTGACTAAATAAGGAAACCGAATATGCCATAAGACAAGAATACTCACGCAGTAGTTGTAAGGAAAGAGTATTGTATTTTGTGTTCATTTATTTCCAACGATCGTAGTGTTGGCCTCGGTTTCTTTGGCACGATATTTAACCTCATTTGCATCGATGAGATATGTGTTAATGAACCCAATATCACCCCTTGTTTTTTCTTCATTTCGCGATCTTCAATCTGCATAATATAGTGAGGATATTTATAAATACATGCAATGAAAGAGCTGAGTTATATAGAGATACTTAATGACAGAAGTAGTACTACTTACGACATGAGTAGTGACCGTTGTTTTATCGAGGGCCAATTGATTGAAAAATGATAGAACTCCTCAAATGGAATAGGCAACAGTTCAATTCCAAGGAGGTCATGCTCCTTTTAACTCTCAAATACAAAGTATTCCTCCCATCGACTCTTTGCAGGTTTTCATGTACCAATCATGCAATCTTCGATAATCGTTGTTAGAGAGCTTTCATCTTGACGAGAGGCTTCCCGATCAGTATCTTTGTATCTGCACCTCCAAGAAATCAAATTGTACATCGTCAAGCAAGTAATCTTCAGGATTGCCATAACCGGCACCATCCTCGGATCGACGATGTCGCTAGCAGGCACCTTTGAGCGGGGGGCACGATTCTTTCGCTTGTTCGCCGAGCTGGGCAATTTGTTTCCCAGCTCGTCGTTCTTGTTGGGGAACGCTTGCAGAAAATTAAAATTTTTCCTACGGTTTCACCAAGATCCATCTATGAGTTCTACTAAGCAACGAGTCAAGGAGAGAGTTTGCATCTACATACCACTTGTAGATCGAGTACGGAAGCTGCTCGAGGGAGTGGTGATGATGAAGACGCTCCCAACGTGATTCCGATCACCGATGACCAAGTGCTGAACGGACAGCACCTCCGCGCTCAACACACGACGGATTTACGGCGCTCCTTCTGCCTTGATCCAGCAAGGAGGAAGGAGAGGTTGAGGAAGATCACCCAATGGCAGCACGACGGCGTGATGCGATGGAGGGACTCAGATTCGCAGGCTTCGCCAAGCGATGCCGAGGAGGAGAGGTGTTGGGAGGGAGGGCTGCGCCTTCAATGGTGTGTGTAGCCTCCCTCTACCCCTCTATTTATAGGGAAAGGAGGAGGAAGGCCCTCTAGATCCATCTAGAGGGGGGGCGGCCAGGGGAGGGGGGCTTGCCCCCTGCCAAGGGGGCGCCTTTTAGGTTTCTCAACCCTAGGCGCATGGGCCAGGGAGGGGGTGCCCAGCCCATGAGGGGCTGGCTGCCCCACGCAGCCCAAGTGGCCCCCAAAAGGGGTGTCCTCCCGGTGGTCCTCCGAACCCTTCCGGTGGACCCTCCATAAAACCGATATGACCCAAACTTTTCCTGTCCGCTTGATGACTTCCCATATATAAATCTTTACCTCCGACCATTCCGAACTCCTCGTGACGTCCGGATCTCATCCGGACTCAACAACATTCGTAATCACATACAAGTCTTCCTATTAACCCTAGCGCCACCGAACCTTATGTGTAGACCCTACGGGTTCGGAGACATGCGATATGACCGGACGCTCGTGTCAATAACCAACAGCGGATCTGGATACCCATGTTGGCTCCTACATGCTCCTCGATGATGTCATCGGATGAACCACGATGTCTAGGGTTCAGCAACCCCGTATGCTATTCCTTTGTCTTGATCGGTATGTTACTTGCCCGAGACTCGATCGCCGGTATCCCAATACCTCGCTTTAATATTGTTACCGCAAGTCACTTTACTCGCATCAGAATGCATGATCCCGTGACCGACACTTGGTCACTTTGAGCTCATTGTGATGATGCACTACCGAGGGGGCCCAAGGATACCTCTCCGTCATACGGAGTGACAAACCCTCGTCTCGATCCGTGTCAACCCAATGACACTTTCGAGATACCGTAATGCACCTTTATAGTCACCCAGCTTATTGCCAGACGCTTGGTACACCCAAAGCATTCCTACGGTATCCGGGAGTTACACGATCTCACGGTCTAAGGAAGAGATACTTGACATTGGAAAAGCTCTAGCAAAAACGAACTACACGATCTTTGTGCTATGCTTAGATTGTCTTGTCCATCACGCCATTCTCCTAATGACGTGATCCCGCTTGTCAATGACATCTGATGTCCATAGTCAGAAACCATGACTATCTCTGCTGACCAACGAGCTAGTCTACTAGAGGCTTACTTAGGACGATTGTAGTCTATGTATTCGCACGCAGTATTACGATTTCCGGATAATACAGCTTATAGCATGAATAAAGACAATTATCATGAACAAGGAAATATAATAATAATGCTTTTATTATTGCCTCTAGGGCATATTTCCAACAGTCTCCCACTTGCACTAGAGTCAACAATCTAGTTTACATTGTGATGAATCGAACACCCATAGAGTTCTCGTGTTGATCATGTTTTGCCCAAGGAAGAGAGTTTAGTCAACGGATCTCGCGACATTCAGATCCGTATGCACTTTACAAATTTCTATGTCTCCATCCCCGAACATTTTCACGGATGGAGTTGAAGCGACGCTGATGTGCCTGGTCTTCTTGTGAAACCTCGCCTTGGCAAGTGCAATAGCTCCAAAGTGTTGTCACTGAAGAGTTTGATCGCCCCGACGCATTGGGTATGACTCCTAGGTCGGTGATGAACTCCTTCACCCAAATTGCTTCATGCGCTGCCTCCGAGGCTGCCATGTACCCGCTTCACATGTAGATCCCGCCACGACGCCTCGCTTGCAAGCTGCACCAGCCATCGCTTCCACCATTCAACATATACACGATCCGGCTTTGTGACTTAGAGTCATCCAGATCCGTGTCGGGCTAGCGCCGACGTAATGTTGGGGAACGAGTAATTTCAAAAATTTCTACGATCACGCAAGACCATGGTGATGGCATAGCAACGAGAGGGGAGAGGTCCGCCCACGCACTGTGAGACCGAAGCGGAAGCGCGATAACAACGCTGTTGATGTAGTCGACGCCTTTACGATCCGACCGATCCAAGCACCGAACGACGGCACCTCCGAAGTTCTCATGCACACGCTCAGCTCGATGACGATCCCCGGACTTCGATCCAGAGAAGTGTCGGGATGAGTTCCACAAGACGACGCGGCAGGACGATGTTGATGCTCCATCGACGCAGGGCTTCGCTTAAGCTCCGCGACGATATGACTTCTCCGCAGGGCTTCGCTTAAGTTCGCGACGATATGACCGGGTGGAATATGGTGGAAGGGGCACCGACACTGCTAAGGAAAGATCCAGAGATCAACTTGTGTCATGGGTGCCCCTGCCTCCAGATATAAAGGAGCCAAGGGGGGGTGCGGCCAGCCTAGGGGAGGCTGCCGAGGAGTCCTACTCCCACCGAGTAGGACTCCCCTGTCCTAGTTGAGTAGATTGGGAGGGGAAGAGGGAAGGCCGCCTCTCCTTGTCCTATTCGGACTAGAGGGGAGGGGGGCGCGCAGCCCACCTGGCCGCCCTTCCTCTTCTCCCTTGTGGCCCATGAAGGCCCATATACTCTCGGGGGTTCCGTAACCCCGTGTTCCGTAACTCCCTCGCTTTCACTGAACCCTTCCAAGTCCAAACATAGGCTTCCAATATATCAATCTTTATGTCTCGACCATTTCGAGACTCCTCGCCATGTCCGTGATCACATCCGGACTCAACAAACTTCGCATCAATACTTATAAACTCATAATGAACCGTCATCGAACGTTAAGCGTGCGGACCCTACGGTTCGAGAACTATGTAGACATGACCTAGAACCATTCTCGGTCAATAACCAATAGCGGAACCTGGATGCCCATATTGGTTCCTACATATTCTACGAAGATCTTTATCGGTCAAACCGATAACTATTATACGTTGTTCCTTTGTCATCGGTATGTTACTTACCCGAGATTCGATCGCGGTATCCAATACCTAGTTCAATCTCGCTATCGTAAGTCTCTTTACTCGCTCTGTAATACATCATCTCACAACTAACTCATTAGTTGTAATGCTTGCAAGGCTTAAGTGATGTGTATTACCGAGAAGGCCTAGAGATACCTCTCCCACAATCGGAGTGACAAAACCTAATCTCAAATACGCCAACCCAACAAGTACCTTTGGAGACACCAGTAGTACTCCTTTATAATCACCCGCTTACGCTTGTGACGCTTGGTAGTACCTAAAGTGTTCCTCCGTAAACGGAGTTGCATAATCTCATAGTTATAGGAACATGTATGGGTCATGAAGAAAGCATTAACATACTAAACGATCAAGTGTTAAGCTAACGGAATGGGTCATGTCAATCAGATCATTCAACTAATGATGTGACCTTGTTAATCAAATAACAACTCCTTGTTCATGGTTAGGAAACATAACCATCTTTGATTAACAAGCTAGTCAAGTAGAGGCATACTAGTGACATACTGCTTGTCTATATATTCACACATGTATTATGTTTCCGTTAATACAATTCTAGCATGAATAATAAACATTTATCATGATATAAGGAAATAAATAATAACTTTATTATTGCCTCTAGGGCATATTTCCTTCAGCCTCCCACTTGCACTAGAGTCAATAATCTAGATTACAAAGTAATGATCCTAACACCCATGGAGTCTTGGTGCTGATCATGTTTTGCTCGTGGAAGAGGCTTAGTCAACGGTCTCGCAACATTCAGATCCGTATGTATTTTGCAAATCTCTATGTCTCCCACTTGGACTTGGTCCCAATGGAATTGAAGCGCCTCTGATATGCTTGGTCCTCTTGTGAAATCTGGATTCCTTTGCCAAGGCAATTGCACCAAGATTGTCACAGAAGATCTTCATCGGTCCCGATGCACTAGGTATGACACCTAGATCGGAAATGAACTCTTTCATCCAGACTCTTCATTTGCTGCTTCCAAGCAGCTATGTACTCCGCTCACATGTAGATCCCGCCACGACGCTTTGTTTAGAACTGCACCAACCGACAGCTCCACTGCTTAATAAAACACGATCCGGTTTGGCATTTAGAATCGTCCGGATCAGGTCAAAGCTTGCATCGACGTAACCATTTACGATCAGTTCTTTGTCACCCATATATGAGAAACATATCCTTAGTCCTTTTCGTATTTCAGATGTTCTTGATCATGTCCAGTTGATCCATTCTCGATTACTTTGGTACCTTCCCGCCAAGCTTACAGCTAACATACGCCGTCCGGTACACAGATTGCATACATGATAGAGCCTATGGCTGAAGCATAGGAACATCTTTCATTTTCTCTATCTTCTCGTCAGTGGTCGGCATTGAGTCCGACTCAATCTTACACCTTGCAACACAGGTAAAAACCTTTTGCCTGATCCATTTTGAACTTTTTCAAAACTTTATCAAGGTATGTGCTTTGTGAAAGTCCAATTAAGCCGCCTTGATCTATCTCTATAGATCTTGATGCCCAATATGTAAGCAGCTTCACCGAGGTCTTCATTGAAAAACTTTATTCAAGTATCCTTTATGCTATCCAGAAATTTATATCATTTCCAATTAATAATATGTCGTCCACATATAATATTAGAAATTCTACAGAGCTCCCACTCACTTTCTTGTAAATACAGTGCTTCTCCAAAAGTCTCAGATAAACCCATATGCTTTGATCACACTATCAAAGCGCTTATTCCAACTCCGAGAGGCTTGCACTGCACCATAAATTGATCGTTGAGCTTGCACACTTTGTTAGCACCCTTTGGATCGATAAAACCTTCTCGTTGCATCATATACAACTCTTCTTCTAGAAATCCATTCAAGAATGCAGTTTTACATCCATTTGCCAAATTTCATAATCATAAATGCGCAATTGCTAACATGATTCGGACAGACTTAAGCATCGCCACGGGTGAGAAAGTCTCATCGTAGTCAACCCTTGAACTTGTCGAAACCTTTCGCAACAAGTCGAGCTTTGTAGACAGCTACATTACCATCGGCCATACTTTCTTCTTAAAGATCCATTTATTTTCAATGGCTTGCCGATCATCGGCAAGTCAACCAAAGTCCATACTTTGTTCTCATACATGGATCCCATCTCAGATTTCATGGCTTCCAGCCATTTTATGAATCGGCTCCCTCTAATTGTTGTTGCATCTTTACGTGGCTGCAATTGGGTTCTAGCAAGAACGCTTTCACCTACTAATAACCACAACGTGATCTTGTCAACTTCTATTTACCCTTCATAAGGACCCTTTTCATCGAATCCGCCCAACTAAAGTAGGAGAGACAGACACCAGCCACCTTATGCAACTAGTGCATGTTAGTCGTTGAACCGTCTCAACGAAGTCGCACGTAAGGTTGGTCCGGGCCGCTTATCCCACAATACCGCTGAAGCAAGATAAGACTAGTAGCGGTAAATTGACAAGATCCACGCCCACAACTAAATTGTGTTCTACTCTGCAAAGAGAACTACGATAGACCTAGCTCATGATGCCACTGCTAGGGGAACGCAGAAAATTAAAATTTTTCCTACGGTTTCACCAAGATCCATCTATGAGTTCTACTAAGCAACGAGTCAAGGGAGAGAGTTTGCATCTACATACCACTTGTAGATCGAAAAGCTGCTCGAGGGAGTGGTGATGATGAAGACGCCCCAACATGATTCCGATCACCGATGACCAAGTGCTGAACGGACAGCACCTCCGCTCAACACACGTGAGACGGGATTTACTGCCTTCTGCCTTGATCCAGCAAGGAGGAAGGAGAGGTTGAGGAAGATCACTCCAATGGCAGCACGACGCGTGATGCGTGATGGAGGGACAGATCTCACAGGCTTTCGCCAAGCGATGCGAAGGAGGAGAGGTGTTGGGAGGGAGGGCTGCGCCAATGGTGTGTGCAGCCCTCCCCACCCCCATTTATAGGGGAAAGGAGGGGGCCGCCCCCCTAGATCCATCTAGAGGGGGGGCGGCGCCAGGGAGGGGTCTGCCTCAAGGGGCGCCTTTAGGGTTTCTCAACCCTAGGCGCATGGGCCAGTGGGGGGTGCCCCAGCCCATGAGGGGCTGGCTGCCCCCATGCAGCCCAAGTGCCCCCAAAAGGTGTCCCTCCTGGTCCTCCCGAACCTTCCGGTGGACCTCCATAAACCGATATGACCAAACTTTTCCTGTCCGCTTGATGACTTCCATATATAAATCTTTACCTCCCGACCATTCCGAACTCCTCGTGACGTCCGGATCTCATCCGGACTCAACATTCGTAATCACATACAAGTCTTCCTATTAACCCTAGCGCCACCAACCTTATGTGTAGACCACGGGTTCGAGACATGCGACATGACCGACGCCTGGTCAATAACCAACATGGATCTGGATACCCATGTTGGCTCCACATGCTCCTCGATGATGTCATCGGATGAACCACGATGTCAGGGTTCGTGCAAACCCTGCTATTCCCTTTGTCTTGATCGCAGATGTTACTTGCCCGAGACTGATCGCTTCGGTATCCCAATACTCGCTTTAATCTCGCACGCAAGTCACTTTACTCGCACTGCATCGCATGATCCCGTGACAGACACTTGGTCACTTTGAGCTCATTGTGATGATGCACTACCGAGGGCCCAAGGATACCTCTCCGTCATACGGAGTGACAACTCGCCCTCGATCCGTGGTCAACCAATGCATACTTTCTGAGATACCGTAATGCACCTTTATAGTCACCCAGCACGCTGTGACGCTTGGTACACCCAAAACATTCCTACGGTATTCGGGAGTTACACGATCTCACGGTCTAAGGAAGAGATACTTGACATTGGAAAAGCCTAGCAAAAACGAATCACACGATCTTTGTGCTATGCTTAGATTGGTTCTGTCCATCACGTCATTCTCCTAATGACGTGATCCCGTTGTCAATGACATCCGATGTCCATAGTCAGAAACCATGACTATCTCCTGACCAACGAGCTAGTCTACTAGAGGCTTACTAGGACGATTGTAGTCTATGTATTCACACGTATTACGATTCTGATAATACAGCTTATAGCATGAATAAAGACAATTATCATGAACAAGGAAATATAATAATAATGCTTTTATTATTGCCTCTAGGGCATATTTCCAACAGTTCTTTCATCCTTGATCACCGACAAGATTCCCATCTCTCCGCCTAAGCAAATGCTCCTTCCAATAATGCGCTTATAGTTGCCTTTCTACGGAGACTTGGGTGGTTTTGTCTGCAGCGAGTGCGCTTCGCTTGACTGGATCTACCTTCCTCCGAGGTGGATGTCTTTGCTTTCAACCCTTGAAACCACCATCCCTTCGTCCGCAGACGATCAAGGCTCTCCTCGCCTCAGACGGTAATTTCTCCGAGTCTTCGAGAAGGACCGAATCAGATATCCTCCCGCTTTTGTACTGCTAGACGCCGCAGAGCAGACGGAGCGGATGTCTTTTCCTTGCTTACGAGGCGAGGAGAAGGACTACGACGCCACGGAGCAGCCGGAGCGGGCGGGTCTCTTCCGCCTTGCCGACGAGGCAGAGAAGGAGGAGGCTGGCTGCCGGACGCGCCGGTGCAAAGGAGAAGGAGACGGAGGCCGCACGCGCCGGAGAAGGAGCCGGCCGAGTGCCCCGACCGCCCTCGCCGAGAACGAGAGCCTATCACACCCATCATCACGTGGTGTCTCAAAGACGAAGAACTTTCGCAACGGTGCATACTCAGTAGAACACTTCTTGATAATTTTTGTGAGAGATCATCTTATAATGCTACCGCCAATCAAAGCAAAATAAGATGCATAAAGGATAAACATCACATGCAATCAATATAAGTGATATGATATGGTCATCATCATCTTGTGCTTGTGATTCCATCGCCAAGCACCGCCATGATCACCATCGCCACCGCGCGACACCTTGATCTCCATCGTAGCATCGTTGTCGCCTCGCCAACTATTGCTTCTACGACTATCGCTACTGCTTAGTGATAAAGTAAAGCAATTACATGGCTTTTGCATTTCATACAATAAAGCGACAACCATATGGCACTCGCCAATGCCGATAACTCGTTACAAAACATGATCATCTCATACAATAAAATATAGCATCACGCCTTGACCATATCACATCACAACATGCCCTGCAAAACAAGTTAGACGCCCTCTACTTTGTTGTTGCAAGTTTTACGTGGCTGCTACGGGCTGAGCAAGAACCGCTTCTACCACGATCAAAACCACAACGATATTTCCAAATAGACTCCGCTTTAACCTTCTCAAGGACCGGCGAGCCACACTCGATTCAACTAAAGTGAGAGAGATGACACCGCCGTCACCTTTAAGCAACGAGTGCTCTGAGCGGTGAAACCAGTCTCGTAAGCGCACGCCAGTAATGTCGGTCCGGCCGCTTCATCTCACAATACCGCTGAACCAAAGTATGACATGCTGGTAGGCAGATGACTTGTATCGCCCACAACTCACTTGTGTTCTACTCGCACATGACATCAACGATAAAACCAGGCTCGATGCCACTGCTGGGGAACGAGTAATTTCAAAAATTTTCCTACGATCACGCAAGACCATGGTGATGGCATAGCAACGAGAGGGAGAGGTCCGCCCACGCACTTCATAGACCGAAAGCGGAAGCGCTATAACAACGCTGTTGATGTAGTCGACGCCTTACGATCCGACCGATCCAAGCACCGAACGACGGCACCTCCGAAGTTCTCGCACACGCTCAGCTCGATGACGATCCCTGACTTCGATCCAGAGAGTGTCGGGATGAGTTCCACAAGACGACGGGCGCAGGACGATGTTGATGCTCCACCGACGCAGGGCTTCGCCTTAAGCTCCGCGACGATATGACTTCTCCGTGCAGGCTTCGCTTAAGCTCCGCGACGATATGACCGGTGGAATATGGTGGAAGGGGCACCGCACACCACTAAGGAAAGATCCAGAGATCAACTTGTGTCATGGGGTGCCCCTGCCTCCCAGATATAAAGGAGCCAAGGGGGGGTGGCCAGCCTAGGGAGGCGCTGCCGAGGAGTCCTACTCCCACCGAGTAGGACTCCCCTGTCCTAGTTGGAGTAGGATTGGGAGGGGAAGAGGAAGGGCGCCTCTCCCTTGTCCTATTCGACTAGAGGGGAGGGGGGCAGCCCACCGGCCGGCCCTTCCTCTTCTCCCTTGTGGCCCATGAAGGCCCATATACCCCTCGGGGTTCCGTAACTCCCTGTTCCTAGAATTCCTGCTTTCACTCTAACCCTTCCAAGTCCAAACATAGGCTTCCAATATATCAATCTTTATGTCTCGACCATTTCGAGACTCGTCATGTCCGTGATCACATCCGGACCAACAAACTTCGTGCATCAATACTTATAAACTCATAATGAACTCGTCATCGAACGTTGTTGCATGGACTTCACGGGTTCGAGAACTATGTAGACATGACCTAGAACCATTCTCGGTCAATAACCAATAGCGGAACCTGGATGCCCATATTGGTTCCTACATATTCTACGAAGATCTTTATCGGTCAAAACGCATAACGACATACGCTTGTTCCTTTGTCATCGGTATGTTACTTACCCGAGATTCGATCGCTTGATCCAATACCTAGTTCAATCTCGCTACGTAAGTCTCTTTACTCGCTCCGTAATACATCATCTCACAACTAACTCATTAGTTGTAATGCTTGCAAGGCTTAAGTGATGTGTATTACCGAGAAGGCCTAGAGATACCTCTCCGACAATCGAGTGACAAAACCTAATCTCAAATACGCCAACCCAACAAGTACCTTTGGAGACACCTGTAGTAATTCTTTATAATCACCCAGCATACGCCAGGACGCTTGGTACTACCTAAAGTATTCCTCCGTAAACGGAGTTGCATAATCTCATAGTTACAGGAACATGTATGGGTCATGAAGAAAGCATTAACATACTAAACGATCAAGTGTTGCTAACGGAATGGGTCATGTCAATCAGATCATTCAACTAATGACGTGACCTTGTTAATCAAATAACAACTCCTTGTTCATGGTTAGAAACATAACCATCTTTGATTAACAAGCTAGTCAAGTAGAGGCATACTAGTGACATACTGTTTGTCATATATTCACACATGTATTATGTTTCCTGTTAATACAATTCTAGCATGAATAATAAACATTTATCATGATATAAGGAAATAAATAATAACTTTTATTATTGCCTCTAGGCATATTTCCTTCACGTAACCCTTTACGATTTGCCTTCGTCACCTCCATAAACGAGAAACATGTCCTTTGTCCTTTCGTGTACTTCAGGATATTCTTGACCGCTGTCCAAAGGTTCCTTGCCGGATTACTTTGGTACCTTCCTACCAAACTTACGGCAAGGTTTACATCAGGTTTGGTACACAGATGGCATACATAATAGATCCTATGGCTGAGGCATAGGGATGACACTCATCTCTTCTTTATCTTTTGTCAGTGGTCGGGCATTGAGCTGAGCTCAATCTCACACCTTGCAAAACAGGCAAGAACCCTTCTTGACTGATCCATTTTGAACTTCTTCAAAATCTTATCAAGGTATGTGCTTTGTGAAGACCTATGAGGCGCCTCGATCTATCTCTATAGATCTTGATGCCTAATATATAAGCAGCTTCTCCAAGGTCCTTCATTGAAAAACACTTATTCAAGTAGGCCTTAATGTTGTCCAAGAATTCTATATCATTTCCCATCAAAAGTATGTCATCTACATATAATATGAGAAATGCTACAGAGCTCCCACTCACTTTCTTGTAAACGCAGGCTTCTCCATAAGTCTCAAGATAAACCCAAACGCTTTGATCATCTCATCAAAGCGAATGTTCCAACTCCGAGATGCTTGCACCAGCCCATAAATGGATCGCTGAGCTTGCATACTTTGTCAAGATTCTTAGGATCGATAAAACCTTCTCGGTTGTATCATATACAGCTCTTCCTTAAGATAACCGCTAAGGAACGCTGTTTTGACGCCCATCTGCCATATCTCATAATCATAGTATGCGCAATTGCTAACATGATTCGGACGGACTTAAGCTTCGCTATGGGAGAAAAGTCTCATCGTAGTTAATCCCTTGAACTTGCCGATAACCCTTAGCTTACTAGTCGAGCTTTATAAATGGTGACATTACCATCCGCCATCCGCCTTCCTCTTAAAGATCCATTTGTTTTCTATCGTCACGATCATCGGGCAAGCCACCAAAGTCCACACTTTGTTTTCATACATGGATTCTATCTCGACTTCATGGCTTCTAGCCATTTGTTGGAATCTGGGCCCGCCATCGCTTCTTCATAGTTCAAGGTTCATTGTTGTCTAACAACATGATTTCCGTGACAGGTTGCCGCATTCACTGGTGCGGAGCGTGTCCTAGTGGACTCCAATGGGTTCAAGAGCAACTTGATCCAAGTACCTTGATCATCATCATGAATTTCCTCTTCAGCTTGGTGTAGGCATCACAGAACATTTTCCCGAGCTGCACTACTCTCCTGCTCAAGAGGTAGTACTTCATCGAAGTTCTACTTTCCTCCCACTTACTTCTTTCGAGAGAAACTCTTTTTCCGTAAAGGTTCCGCTTTGGCAACAAAGATCTTGCCCTCGGATCTTAAGTAGAAGGTATACCCAATGGTTTCTTTAGGTATCCTATGAAGACGATTTTTCCGACTTGGGTTCGAGCTTTCAGTTGAAGTTTCTTGACATAAGCATCGATCCCCAAACTTTTAGAAACGATAGCTTAGGTTTCTTCCCAAACCATAATTCATACGTGTCGCCTCAACGGACTTAGACGGTGCCCTATTTAAAGTGAATGTAGCTGTCTCTAGAGCGATCCCCAAAATGATAGCGTAAATCGGTAAGAGACATCATAGACCGCACTATATCCAATAGAGTGCGACACGACGCTCGACACACCATTACGCGAGGTGTTCCAGCGGCGTTAGTTGTGAAACGATTCCACATTTTCTTAAGTGTGTACCAAATTGTGACTTAAATATTCTCCTCCACGATCTGATCGTAAGAATTTTATCTTTCGTCACGTTGATTCTCTACTTCATTCTGAAATTCCTTGAACTTTTCAAAGGTCTCAGACTTGTGTTTCATCAAGTAGACATACCCATATCTACTCAAGTCATCCGTGAGAGTGAGAACATAACGATACCTCCGCGAGCCTCAACGCCATTGGACCGCATACATCGGTATGTATGATTTCCAACAAGTTGGTTGCTCGCCCATTGTTCCGAGAACGGAGTCTTGGTCATCTTGCCCATGAGGCATGGTTCGTATGTGTCAAATGATTCATAATCTAAAGACTCCAAAAGTCCATCAGATGGAGTTTTTCCATGCGCTTGACACCAATGTGACCAAGGCAAAGTACACAAGTATGTGGGACTATCGTTATCAAATTTACATCTTTGGTATTCACACTATAAACATGTGTAATACCACGCCGAGATTCATTAAGAATAAACCATCGACCATCTGGAGCATGACCATAATACATATCTCTCATATAAATAGAACAACCATTATTCTCGGATTTAAATGAGTAGCCATCTTGCATTAAACAAGATCCAGATACAATATTCATGCTCAAACTTGGCACCAAATAACAATTATTAAGGTTCATAACTAATCCCGAGGTAAATGAAGAGGTAGCGCGTCGACGGCGCATCACATCGACTGAACCATTCCCGACGCCAAGATCGTCACTCGCCCTTTGCCGCCTCCGCTTATTCCGCAGCTCCCGCCGTGAGTTACAAATATGAGCAACGACACCGTATCAAATACCCAGTGAGTTACTACGAGTAATCGCAAAGTACACATCAATTACATGTATATCAAATATACCTTTGGTGTTGCCGGCCTTCTTGTCCGCTAAGTATTTGGGGCAGTTCCGCTCCAAAGGACTCCCTCCTTGCAATAAAAGCACTCAGCCTCGGCTTGGGTCCATTCTTTGACTTCTTCCCGCAACTTGCTTATCGGGCGCTGCAACCTCCTTGCCGCCCTTCTTGAAGTTCTTCTTGCCCTTGCCCTTCTTAAACTTAGTGGTCTTATTGACCATCAACACTTGATGTTCTTTCTGATCTCAACCTCGGCTGACTTCAAAGATAGAGAACACTTCAGAATGGTCTTACCATCCCCTGCATGTTGTAGTTCATCACAAAGCTCTTGTAGCTTGGTGGGAGCGATCGAGGATTCTCACAATGACCGCCTCATCGTGGAGGTTAATATTCAGCTGGGTCATACGGTTGTGCAACCTGCATATCTTCGTAATGTGCTCACCGACGTAACTGTTTTCCTCCATCTTACAACTATAGAACTTGTCGGAGATGTCATATCTCTCGACCCGGCGTGAGCTTGGAAAACAAGTTTCAGCTCCTCTAACATCTCATATGCTCCGTGATGCTCAAAACGCTTTTGGAGCCCCGGTTCTAAGTCGTAAAGCATGCCGCACCGAACGAGGGAGTAATCATCAAGACGAGACTGCCAAGCATTCATAATGTCTTGGTTCTCTCGACGGAGCGCCACCTAGCGGTCCTTCTAGGACATATTGTTTCCTAGCAGCTATGAGGATGATCTCAAGTTCCGACCCAGTCCGAGATAGTTGCCCGCCATCTTTCAGCTTGGTTTTCTAGGAACGCTGAAGTTCAAGTTGACATGAGCGCTGGCCATTTGATCTACAAGACATATCATTCAAAAGTTTTAGACTAAGTTCATGATAATTAAGTTCATCTAATCAAGTTATTTAAATGAACTCCCACCAGATTTGACATCCTCTAGTCATCTAAGTGTTACACGATCCGAGTCGACTAGCCCGTGTCCGATCATCACGTGAGACGGACTAGTCTCGCCGGTGAACATTCTCATGTTGATCGATCTTCCATACGACTCGTGTTCGACCTTTCGGTCTCCGTGTTCCGAGGCCATGTCTGTACATGCTAGGCTCGCCAAGTAAACCCTAAGTGTTTTCAGGTGTAAATCTGTCTTACACCCGCTGTATGTGAACGTAAGAATCCATCACACCCATCATCACGTGGTGCTTAGAAACCATTTAACTTTGGCAACGGCACGCTTAGGGAAACACTTCTTGAAATTGTTAAGGGATCATCTTATTTACTACCGTCGCATTAAGTAAACAAGATGTATAAACATAATAAACATCACATGCAATTATATATTAGTGACATGATATGGCCAATATCATAAAGCTCCATTGATCTCCATCTTCGGGCTCCATGATCATCTTGTCACCGCATGACACCATGATCTCCATCATCATGATCTCCATCATTGTGCCTCCATGAAGTTGTCACGCCAACGACTACTTCTACTTCTATGGCTAACGCGCTTAGCAATAAAGTAAAGTAAGTTACATGATGCTCTTCAATGACACGCAGGTCATACAAAATTAAAGACAACTCCTATGGCTTCTGCCGGTTGTCATACTCATCGACATGCAAGTCGTGATTCCTATTACAAGAACATGATCTCATACATCACAATATGTCATTCATCATTCATCACAACTTGACCATATCACATCACATGACAATTGCTGCAAAAACAAGTTAGACGCCCTCTAATTGTTGTTGCATCTTTTACGTGGCTGCAATTGGGTTCTAGCAAGAACGCTTTCACTTACTACTTAATAACCACAACGTGATCTTGTCAACTTCTATTTACCCTTCATAAGGACCCTTTTCATCTAATCAGCTCCAACTAAAGTAGGAGAGACAGACACCCGCCAGCCACCTTATGCAACTAGTGCATGTTAGTTGGTGGAACCGGTCTCACGTAAGCGCACGTAAGGTTGGTCCGGCCGCTTCATCCCACAATACCGCGGAAGCAAGATAAGACTAGTAGCGGCAAGTAAATTGACAAGATCCACGCCCACAACTAAATTGTGTTCTACTCTGCAAAGAGAACTACGATAGACCTAGCTCATGATGCCACTGTTGGGGAACGCTGCAGAAAATTAAAATTTTCCTACGGTTTCACCAAGATCCATCTATGAGTTCTACTAAGCAACGAGTCAAGGAGAGAGTTTGCATCTACATACCACTTGTAGATCGAGTACGGAAGCTGCTCGAGGGAGTGGTGATGATGAAGACGCTCCCAACGTGATTCGATCACCGATGACCAAGTGCTGAACGGACAGCACCTCCGCTGCTCAACACACGACGGGATTTACGCATGCCTCCTTCTGCCTTGATCCAGCAAGGAGGAAGGAGAGGTTGAGGAAGATCACTCCAATGGCAGCACGACGGCGTGATGCGATGGAGGATCAGATTCTACAGGCTTCGCCAAGCGATGCGGAGGAGGAGAGGTGTTGGGAGGGAGGCTGCGCTTCAATGGTGTGTGCAGCCTCCCCCTACCCCTATTTATAGGGAAAGGAGGAGGGCCCCCCCAGATCCATCTAGAGGGGGGGCGGCCAAGGGAGGGGGCTTGCCTCTGCCAAGGGGGCGCCTTTAGGTTTCCCCTCAACCCTAGGCGATGGGCCAAGGGAGGGGTGCGCCCAGCCCATGAGGGGCTGGCTGCCCCACGCAGCCCAAGTGGCCCCCAAAAGGGGTGTCCTCCCTGGTCCTCCTAACCTTCCGTGGACCTCCATAAAACCGATATGACCAAACTTTTCCTGTCCGCTTGATGACTTCCCATATATAAATCTTTACCTCCGACCATTCCGAACTCCTCGTGACGTCCGGATCTCATCCGGACTCAACAACATTCGTAATCACATACAAGTCTTCCTATTAACCCTAGCGCCACCGAACCTTATGTGTAGACCCACGGTTCGGGAGACATGCGCATATGACCGACACTCTCAGTCAATAACCAACAGCGGATCTGGATACCCATGTTGGCTCCTACATGCTCCTCGATGATGTCATCGGATGAACCACGATGTCTAGGGTTCAAGCAACCCCGATGCTATTCCCTTTGTCGATCGGTATGTTACTTGCCCGAGACTCGATCGCTTGTATCCCAATACCTCGCTTAATCTCGCATCGCAAGTCACTTTACTCGCATCAGAATGCATGATCCCGTGACTGCACACTTGGTCACTTTGAGCTCATTATGATGATGCACTACCGAAAGGGCCCAAGGATACCTCTCCGCCATACGGAGTGACAAATCCTCGCCTCGATCCGTGTCAACCCAATGACACTTTCGGAGATACCTGTAATGCACCTTTATAGTCACCCAGCACGCCAGACGCTTGGTACACCCAAAGCATTCCTACGGTATCCGGAGTTACACGATCTCACGGTCTAAGGAAGAGATACTTGACATTGGAAAAGCTCTAGCAAAACGAACTACACGATCTTTGTGCTATGCTTAGATTGTCTTGTCCATCACGCCATTCTCCTAATGACGTGATCCCGCTTGTCAATGACATCCGATGTCCATAGTCAGAAACCATGACTATCTGTCAACCAACGAGCTAGTCTACTAGAGGCTTACTAGGACGACAGTAGTCTATGTATTCACACGTATTACGATTTCCTGATAATACAGCTTATAGCATGAATAAAGACAATTATCATGAACAAGGAAATATAATAATAATGCTTTTATTATTGCCTCTAGGGCATATTTCCAACAGTCTCCCACTTGCACTAGAGTCAATAATCTAGTTTACATTGTGATGAATCGAACACCCATAGAGTTCTCGTGTTGATCATGTTTTGCCCATGAAGAGAAAGTTTAGTCAACGGATCATGACATTCAGATCCGTATGCACTTTACAAATTTCTATGTCTCCATCCTGAACATTTTCACGGATGGAGTTGAAGCGACGCTTGATGTGCTCGGTCTTCTTGTGAAACCTGGGCCTTGGCAAGTGCAATAGCTCCAGTGTTGTCACGTAAGAGTTTGATCGGCCCGACGCATTGGGTATGACTCCTAGGTCGGTGATGAACTCCTTCACCCAAATTGCTTCATGCGCTGCCTCCGAGGCTGCCATGTACTCCGCTCACATGTAGATCCCGCCACGACGCCTCGCTTGCAGCTGCACCAGCCATCGCTTCCACCATTCAACATATACACGATCCGGTTTGTGACTTAGAGTCATCCAGATCTGTGTCGGCTAGCGCCGACGTAACCCTTTACGACGAGCTCTTCGTCACCTCCATAAACGAGAAACATGTCCTTTGTCCTTTCGTGTACTTCAGGATATTCTTGACCGCTGTCCAAAGGTTCCTTGCCGGATTACTTTGGTACCTTCCTACCAAACTTACGGCAAGGTTTACATCAGGTCCGTACACAAGATGGCATACATAATAGATCCTATGGCTGAGGCATAGGGATGACACTCATCTCTTCTTTATCTTTTGCCGTGGTCGGGCATTGAGCTGAGCTCAATCTCACACCTTGCAAAACAGGCAAGAACCCTTCTTGACTGATCCATTTTGAACTTCTTCAAAATCTTATCAAGGTATGTGCTTTGTGAAAGACCTATGAGGCGCCTCGATCTATCTCTATAGATCTTGATGCCTAATATATAAGCAGCTTCTCCAAGGTCCTTCATTGAAAAACACTTATTCAAGTAGGCCTTAATGTTGTCCAAGAATTCTATATCATTTCCCATCAAAAGTATGTCATCTACATATAATATGAGAAATGCTACAGAGCTCCCACTCACTTTCTTGTAAACGCATGCTTCTCCATAAGTCTCAGATAAACCCAAACGCTTTGATCATCTCATCAAAGCGTAATGTTCCAACTCCGAGATGCTTGCACCAGCCCATAAATGGATCGCTGAGCTTGCATACTTTGTCAAGATTCTTAGGATCGACAAAACCTTCCGGTTGTATCATATACAGCTCTTCCTTAAGATAACCGTTAAGGAACGCTGTTTTGACGCCCATCTGCCATATCTCATAATCATAGTATGCGCAATTGCTAACATGATTCGGACGGACTTAAGCTTCGCCACGGAGAAAAAGTCTCATCGTAGTCAATCCCTTGAACTTGCCGATAACCCTTAGCGACAAGTCGAGCTTTATAAATGGTGACATTACCATCCGCGTCCGCCTTCCTCTTAAAGATCCATTTGTTTTCTATCGTCACGATCATCGGCAAGCCACCAAAGTCCACACTTTGTTTTCATACATGGATTCTATCTCGACTTCATGGCTTCTAGCCATTTGTTGGAATCTGGCCCGCCATCGCTTCTTCATAGTTCAAGGTTCATTGTTGTCTAACAACATGATTTCCGTGACAGGGTTGCCGCATTCACTGTGCGGAGCGTGTCCTAGTGGACCCACGGGTTCAAGAGCAACTTGATCCAAGTACCTTGATCATCATCATGAATTTCCTCTTCAGCTTGGTGTAGGCATCACAGAACATTTTCCGAGCTGCACTACTCTCCTGCTCAAGAGGTAGTACTTCATCGAAGTTCTACTTTCCTCCCACTTACTTCTTTCGAGAGAAACTTTTTCCGTAAAGGTTCCGCTTTTGGCAACAAAGATCTTGCCTCGGATCTTAAGTAGAAGGTATACCCAATGGTTTCTTTAGGGTATCCTATGAAGATGCATTTTTCCGACTTGGGTTCGAGCTTTTCAGTTGAAGTTTCTTGACATAAGCATCGCATCCCCAAACTTTTAGAAACGATAGCTTAGGTTTCTTCCCAAACCATAATTCATACGGTGTCGCCTCAACGGACTTAGACGGTGCCCTATTTAAAGTGAATGTAGCTGTCTCTAGAGCGATCCCCAAAATGATAGCGTAAATCGGTAAGAGACATCATAGACCGCACTATATCCAATAGAGTGCGACACGACGCTCGACACACCATTACGCTTGAGGTGTTCCAGCGGCGTTAGTTGTGAAACGATTCCACATTTTCTTAAGTGTGTACCAAATTCGTGACTTAAATATTCTCCTCCACGATCTGATCGTAAGAATTTTATCTTTCGTCACGCTGATTCTCTACTTCATTCTGAAATTCCTTGAACTTTTCAAAGGTCTCAGACTTGTGTTTCATCAAGTAGACATACCCATATCTACTCAAGTCATCTGTGAGAGTGAGAACATAACGATATCCTCCGCGAGCCTCAACGCCATTGGACCGCACACATCGGTATGTATGATTTCCAACAAGTTGGTTGCTCGCCCATTGTTCCGAGAACGGAGTCTTGGTCATCTTGCCCATGAGGCATGGTTCGCATGTGTCAAATGATTCATAATCTAAAGACTCCAAAAGTCCATCAAGATGGAGTTTTTCATGCGCTTGACACCAATGTGACCAAGGCAAAAGTGCACAAGTATGTGGGACTATCGTTATCAACTTTACATCTTTTGGTATTCACACTATAAACATGTGTAATACCACGCCGAGATTCATTAAGAATAAACCATCGACCATCGGAGCATGACCATAATACATATCTCTCATATAAATAGAACAACCATTATTCTCGGATTTAAATGAGTAGCCATCTTGCATTAAACAAGATCCAGATACAATATTCATGCTCAAACTTGGCACCAAATAACAATTATTAAGGTTCATAACTAATCCCAGAGGTAAATGAAGAGGTAGCGGTCGACGGCGATCACATCGACTGAACCATTCCCGACGCCAAGATCGTCACCTCGCCCTTTGCCAGCTTCCGCTTATTCCGCAGCTCCCGCTGTGAGTTACAAATATGAGCAACGGCACCGTATCAAATACCCAGAGTTACTACGAGTAATCGGCAAAGTACACATCAATTACATGTATATCAAATATACCTTTGGTGTTGCCGGCCTTCTTGTCCGCTAAGTATTTGGGGCAGTTCCGCTCCAAAGGACCCCTCCCTTGCAATAAAAGCACTCTACCTCGGCTTGGGTCCATTCTTTGACTTCTTCCCGCAACTTGCTTACCGGGCGCAAACCTCCTTGTCATTCCTTCTTGAAGTTCTTCATGCCCTTGCCCTTCTTGAACTTAGTGGTCTTATTGACCATCAACACTTGATGTTCTTTCTTGATCTCAACCTCGCTGACTTCAGATAGAGAACACTTCAGAATGGTCTTTACCATCCCCTCGCATGTTGTAGTTCATCACAAAGCTCTTGTAGCTTGGTGGGAGCGATCGAGGATTCTGCCAATGACCGCCTCATCGTGGAGGTTAATATTCACTGGGTCATACGGTTGTGCAACCTGCATATCTTCGTAATGTGCTCACCGATGTAACTGTTTTCCTCCATCTTACAACTATAGAACTTGTCGGAGATGTCATATCTCTCGACCCGAGCGTGAGCTTGGAAAACAAGTTTCAGCTCCTCTAACATCTCATATGCTCCGTGATGCTCAAAACGCTTTTGGAGCCCCGGTTCTAAGTCTGTAAAGCATGCCGCACCGAACGAGGGAGTAATCATCAAGACGAGACTGCCAAGCATTCATAATGTCTTGGTTCTCTCGACGGAGCGCCACCTAGCGGTCCTTCTAGGACATATTGTTTCCTAGCAGCTATGAGGATGATCTCAAGTTCCGACCCAGTCCGAGATAGTTGCTGCCGCCATCTTTCAGCTTGGTTTTCTAGGAACGCATTGAAGTTCAAGTTGACATGAGCGCTGGCCATTTGATCTACAAGACATATCATTCAAAAGTTTTAGACTAAGTTCATGATAATTAAGTTCATCTAATCAAATTATTTAAATGAACTCCCACTCAGATTTGACATCCTCTAGTCATCTAAGTGTTACACGATCCGAGTCGACTAGCCCGTGTCCGATCATCACGTGAGACGGACTAGTCTCGCCGGTGAACATTCTCATGTTGATCGATCTTCCATACGACTCGTGTTCGACCTTTCGGTCTCCGTGTTCCGAGGCCATGTCTGTACATGCTAGGCTCGCCAAGTAAACCCTAAGTGTTTTCACGTGTAAATCTGTCTTACACCCGCTGTATGTGAACGTAAGAATCCATCACACCCGATCATCACGTGGTGCTTAGAAACGACTTAACTTTGGCAACGGTGCACGCTAGGGAAACACTTTGAAATTGTTAAGGGATCATCTTATTTACTACCGTCGCATTAAGTAAACAAGATGTATAAACATAATAAACATCACATGCAATTATATATTAGTGACATGATATGGCCAATATCATAAAGCTCCATTGATCTCCATCTTCGGGCTCCATGATCATCTTGTCACCGCATGACACCATGATCTCCATCATCATGATCTCCATCATTGTGCCTCCATGAAGTTGTCACGCCAACGACTACTTCTACTTCTATGGCTAACGCGCTTAGCAATAAAGTAAAGTAAGTTACATGGCGCTCTTCAATGACACGCAGGTCATACAAAATTAAAGACAACTCCTATGGTTCCCGCCGTTGTCATACTCATCGACATGCAAGTCGTGATTCCTATTACAAGAACATGATCTCATACATCACAATATGTCATTCATCATTCATCACAACTTGACCATATCACATCACATGACAATTGCTGCAAAACAAGTTAGACGCCCTCTAATTGTTGTTGCATCTTTTACGTGGCTGCAATTGGGTTCTAGCAAGAACGCTTTCTTACTACTTAATAACCACAACGTGATCTTGTCAACTTCTATTTACCCTTCATAAGGACCCTTTTCATCGAATCCGCCCAACTAAAGTAGGAGAGACAGACACCGCCAGCCACCTTATGCAACTAGTGCATGTTAGTCGTGGAACCGTCTCACGTAAGCGCACGTAAGGTTGGTCCGGCCGCCCATCCCACAATACCGCTGGAAGCAAGATAAGACTAGTAGCGCAAGTAAATTGACAAGATCCACGCCCACAACTAAATTGTGTTCTACTCTGCAAAGAGAACTACGATAGACCTAGCTCATGATGCCACTGTTAGGGGAACGCTGCAGAAAATTAAAATTTTTCCTACGGTTTCACCAAGATCCATCTATGAGTTCTACTAAGCAACGAGTCAAGGGAGAGAGTTTGCATCTACATACCACTTGTAGATCGAGTACGAAGCTGCTCGAGGGAGTGGTGATGATGAAGACGCTCCCAACATGATTCCGATCACCGATGACCAAGTGCTGAACGGACAGCACCTCCGCTGCTCAACACACGACGGATTTACGGCGCCTCCTTCTGCCTTGATCCAGCAAGGAGGAAGGAGAGGTTGAGGAAGATCACTCCAATGGCAGCACGACGGCGTGATGCGATGGAGGGACTCAGATTCTACAGGGCTTCGCCAAGCGATGGAAGGAGGAGAGGTGTTGGGAGGGAGGGCTGCGCTCAATGGTGTGTGCAGCCCTCCCCCACCCCTCTATTTATAGGGGAAAGGAGGAGGGCCGCCCCTCTAGATCCATCTAGAGGGGGGCGGCGGCCAAGGGGGGGGGCTTGCCCCTGCCAAGGGGGCGCCTTTAGGGTTTCTCAACCCTAGGCGCATGGGCCAGGAGGGGGTGCGCCCAGCCCATGAGGGGCTGGCTGCCCCATGCAGCCCAAGTGCCCCCAAAAGGGTGTCCCTCCCGTGGTCCTCCGAACCTTCCGTGGACCTCCATAAACCGATATGACCAAACTTTTCCTGTCCGCTTGATGACTTCCCATATATAAATCTTTACCTCCGACCATTCCGAACTCCTCGTGACGTCCGGATCTCATCCGGACTCAACAACATTCGTAATCACATACAAGTCTTCCTATTAACCCTAGCGCCACCAACCTTATGTGTAGACCCTACGGTTCGGGAGACATGCGACATGACCGACGCCTCAGGTCAATAACCAACAGCGGATCTGATACCCATGTTGGCTCCTACATGCTCCTCGATGATGTCATCGGATGAACCACGATGTCAGGGTTCAGCAACCCCGTATGCTATTCCCTTTGTCTTGATCGGTATGTTACTTGCCCGAGACTCGATCGTCGGTATCCCAATACCTCGCTTAATCTCGCTACGCAAGTCACTTTACTGCATCAGAATGCATGATCCCGTGACCGCACACTTGGTCACTTTGAGCTCATTGTGATGATGCACTACCGAGTGGGCCCAAGGATACCTCTCCGCCATACGGAGTGACAAACCTCGCCTCGATCCGTGTCAACCCAATGTACACTTTCGGAGATACCGTAATGCACCTTTATAGTCACCCAGCTTACGCCAGACGCTTGGTACACCCAAAACATTCCTACGGTATTCGGGAGTTACACGATCTCACGGTCTAAGGAAGAGATACTTGACATTGGAAAAGCTCTAGCAAAACGAACTACACGATCTTTGTGCTATGCTTAGGATTGTCTTGTCCATCACGCCATTCTCCTAATGACGTGATCCCGCTTGTCAATGACATCCGATGTCCATAGTCAGAAACCATGACTATCTCGCTGACCAACGAGCTAGTCTACTAGAGGCTTACTAGGACGATTGTAGTCTATGTATTCACACGTATTACGATTTCCTGATAATACAGCTTATAGCATGAATAAAGACAATTATCATGAACAAGGAAATATAATAATAATGCTTTTATTATTGCCTCTAGGGCATATTTCCAACAGTTCTTTCATCCTTTGATCACCGACAAGATTTCCCATCTCTCCGCCGGCAAATGCCTTCCAATAATGCGCTATAGTTGCCTTTCAAGCGGAGACTTGGGTGGTTTTGTCGTAGCAGCCAGAGCGCTTCGCTTGACCGATCTACCTTCTCCTCCGGAGGTGGATGTCTTTTGCTTTCAACCCTTGAAACCAGTCATCCACTTCGTCCGCACGATCTTCGCTTTCCTCCTCGCCCCTCAGACGGTAATCTCTCCGAGTCTTCAGAGAAGGACCGAATCAGATATCCTCCCGCTTTTGGCTGTACTGCTAGACGCCGCAGAGCAGACGGAGCGGATGTCTTCTTTCCTTGCTTACGAGGCGGAGGAGAAGGACTACGACGCGCCGGAGCAGCCGGAGCGGGCGGCGGGTCTCTTCCGCCTCTTGCCGACGAGGCAGAGAAGGAGGAGGCTGGCTGCCCGGACGCGCCGGCAAAGGAGAAGGAGACGGAGTGCCGCCACGCCGGAGAAGGAGCCGGCCGAGTGCCCTGATCGCCCCTCACGGAGGAGGAGGCGGTGGAGGAGGCGGTGCCCTGACTCACGGGAGGAGGAGGAGGAGGCGGTGGAGGAGGCGGAGTGCCCTGACTCACGGAGGAGGAGGAGGAGGCGGAGGCGCCCAGCTCGAAGGTTGATGAGATCCTTCCGCCATAGGCATGGAGTCTTCAGAGCGTAACCCAGCCGATACTCCCTTCACCGTAGGGTGGTCAAGCCGAGCTCCTCAAATCCTCCGTTATTTCATCGACCATCACCTTAGCATATCCTTCGAATCGGCCAAAGTGAAAAGTTGAGTCGGGTTTAGTGGATAAACAGAGCCAACAGCCGCCTTGACCTTTAAATTGCTCCATTGCGCCATAAGGTGGCAACTTTCAGATCCGTGATAGCATCCACGGATAGCTGGCAGAGCCGCCAAGGCATGTTGCTCGCTGAAGCAGCTCGTGGAAGCCACGCTGCTTCTCCGCTGAGATGGCGGGTAGCTTCGGGAAGCTTTGGCAGGTCGCTTGTTGTGATCGGCTGCTTCGCTCTCTTCTCGCTCCTCTAGCCCCATTATTCTTTCGCAGCGCCTGCATTAGGCTCGCTTCCAGCTTTCTTCCTCCTCTTATGGGTTTTGTAACCTCTCGCGTCCGAAATCCAGCCTTCCACGAAAGGGAGCTCGGGCGTGCCTCGTGTCCGTCTGTGGTGCTGTGATTCCGAGGGCCATTGTGAGCTCGTCCTTCTTCCCGTCTCGAACGAACTTCCTTGCTGCGCTGCTTCGATATAATGCTTAAGCCTCTTGACTGGTATGTCCAATTGTTCGTCCGTCCCAAATGCACTTCCCTGCTATAGGGTCCAAGGATCCGCCGCCCCAAGAACCAAGTCCGCAATGGTCTCGCCAGTTCATTGTCTCGGTTCGATCCCTTTATCAAGCAGATCATTCTCAGCCTTGGCCCACTTAGGCCGGGCTATGAGGTAGCCACCGACCTCGCATGATGATGAAGCTTCTTCTTCGCAGCATTTCTCTTGTTTGTCGCCGACATCTTTTTACTCTTTTCCGATGTCTTGTAGGCCACAAATGCGGGCCACCATCTCTCGATCTTCTCATATTTGCCCGTGAATTCTGGTGTCTCATTTTTTCGACATACGATTGAGGTCTTTCTTCCAATTCCTGAATAGTTCTGCCATCTTCTTAAGAGCAAAAGACTTGATTAATGGCTCTATTATCGGCTTCTCCGGATCATCCTCCGGCGGTAGGGTAAAATTTGACTTCAGCTTAGTCCAAAGATCATTTTTCTGCATATCATTGACACAAGACACCTCGTGGTCTTCGCTCTAGGCTTATACCATTGGTGGATGCTGATCGATCTTGTCCCTAACCGTAACCCCGTGACCGAGCAACAAATGCCTTCTTTGTCCGTAGGGTTCAATCGGTTGGCCGTCACACGATTTGTATGATCTCAAACTTTTCATCCGAGCTCAACTTTTTCTTCGGCCTCGCCTCTTTACCGGTTGTGCTTGATCCAAGGGCTAGAAAAAGAACAAAGACGAGAGTTAATTAATATGTGTACATATATACCAAAACAAAGACGAGAGCTAGTTAGCACAGGCTTAACTAATATATATACCTGGCCGGACTCGGTTTGGTGATCACCGGAGCCGCCTTCACGGTCTACTTCTGCACCTCCGCTTCTTGCACCGGCATTGGGTCATCGGAGCCATGTAAATCATAGCCAGCTGCTTCTTCACCCTCTCCTTCCGCACCATCGTTGTCGACGTTGAGAAACATCATCGAGGAGACGGCATCACTCCGCAGCGATTATGTCCCTCAACAACGCTTCTTGTGCTTCGCCCTGGGTGTCCATAGTTTCTACAAATATTTACAACATGGCAATTATTATTCAAACATGACAGATATGGATATATTAGTGCCAACGAGAACTAGCTAGCTAATCACAATAAGGAATCATATTAGTGGCCTCGACGCTGCTTCTAGGGTTTGGGGTGGCCTCGACAACGAATATCGACCCCCCACGTGTTGAAGCTATCGGGAGGGGGTCGGCTGAACAAGACATCTATGTCCCACAAGTGACGTGGGCATCGACGCCATGTAGGGTAGAGGGTCGGGATCGCCGAGCGGTCGAGGGTCAAGGGGTCAAGATCGCCGAGGGTCGGAGGTTGCAGTGTCAAAGGATTCAACAAACATGTCTTCAAATTAGGCTCAGTATGATGATGATGTTTCAAAGTTGTTTAACGAGTCTCAGATAGGATACCCGCTTTTGGTACAAAGTTCAGCAAAAGGCAAATTATCCTATCCGGACTCCATTCCGTAACAACTTTGGAGGACTTCGCACCATCATGCCATGGTTACTTCCGCTAATGATGAAGCAATGGATTTCTTCAATACTTTGACACTATCGGTAATTTCTATCGAAAAGGAAGAAAAGACGAAGAAGGAAGAAGAAGAAGAAAAAGAAGAAAAGAGGAGAAGAAGAAGAATAGAGGAGAAGAAGAAAAATAGAAAAAATTCTATTTTTCTTCTTCTCCTCTATTCCTTTCTTCTTCTCCTCTTCTTTTCTTCTTTTCCTCTCATTCTTTTCTTCTTCTTCTTCCTTCTTCCTTCGGATCCTAGAACCTCGAACCTCGACCCTAGAACCTCGAACCCTAGAACCTCGAACCTCGACCCTAGAACCTCGAACCTCAAACCCTTGTGCCTCGAACCTCGACCGCCCTCGACGACCTCGACCTCAAAACATTGACCTCAATTCTCCGTGACCCTCTCGACCCTCTAGCCTAGTTCCCGACCGTCAACCCCTCAGCGATCCCCACACCCTCGCTCCCCGATAAAAGAAGAAGAAGAAGAAGAAGAAGAAGAAGAAGAAGAAGAAGAAGAAGAAGAAGAAATGAGAAGAAGAAAAGAAGAAGAAGAAGAAGAAGAAGAAGAAAGAAGAGAGAGAAGAAGAAAAGAGGAGAAGAAGAAAAATAGAATTTTTTTCTTCTTCTCCTCTATTCCTTCTTCTTCTCCTTTTTTCTTCTACTTCCTCTTCTTATTTTTTTCTCCTCTTCTTCTCCTTCTTCCTTCTTCCTCTTTATTCTTTTCCTTATTTTCCTTCTTCCTCGATTTACAACCCTAACTCTAAACAAAGACAACTTCCTCGACGCCCCGCCTCTCTAATGAACAAAATAAAATCTATGAATAAAAAACATCATATTCTATGAACAAAAAACATCATATTCCATCCACATCGATCCATGCATACATCATATATATGATCATATCTATGAACAAAAAAATCATATGATCATCTATGAACAAAAAATCACATATATCCATACATCAATATATATACATTTATGAAAAATCATGAACATTTATGAAAAAAAGATGGCGGCGGGGGGGGGGCAGGGCAGCGCTGGGCTCATCAGGCGGAGGCGACGGCGAGGTCGCGCGACGGGCAAGGGGAGGCGGAGGCGACGGCGAGGTCGGGAGGCGGAGGCGACGGTGAGGCCGGGAGGCGGAGGCGACAGCGAGGTCGGGAGGCAGGGCGGCGACAATGAGGTCGGCGAGGTCGCTGGAGGCATGGGCGGCGACGGCGAGGGCGCGTGTGACGCCCGGTAATTAAGCTACAGAATCCTCGCTAATGATGCCACGCCACCTCTACATCGTGGATAAACTCGTGTTAGTTCGAACCTAGTTCAATTTCAAATTCAAAATCGAGCAAACAATAAAAGTTTTCAAATATTAAAACTAAAATGTTCGAGAGGTGACATATAAGGCATAGGTAATTATGGTGATGAAACCACATTTTTATAAAATGTTTAAATGCTCAAAGGTAAAGAAAAAGCAGCAAAAGAAATTAGTTAAATGCCTTTTTCAGTTAATAAAATGTTGAGCTAATTTTATTTTATTGTCCGGAACTAATGGGGCAGTGGCATATTTATTAAAACTAATTTAGGAACTAGTTTTGTAGTTCATTAAACTATAATAATGTGAAACTAAGAGTAAACAAAAGGAAATGAAGATAAAATACAAACATAAAAGAAAGAAGGCCTCACCTCGGCCAATCGGGCCGAACGGCCCAGCCTGCCTACCCACTAACCTAACCAGCCCACCTCCACCTTATCCCTCCTCCAGACAGAGACTGGAGGTCGGAGGGCATCCATGGCGCCGGCCATGTGTCGGCCATCCCACGGCCTCGTGGATGGATAAGGTCAACCCCAAACCCCTCGGTCGAACCCTAGCAACAATCCCTTCCTCCATCTCCCTCGTTTCACATCAAGAACCGAAGGCCGCCATGGCTCGCCGCAGAATCGCATACATAGCCGCCGCCGCAACCAAGCGTGTCCGCTATCACCGCTGCCTTCCTCGTCGACTGCTGGCCTCACTGAGCTGGGAGCCACGAATCAACGGATCCCTTCGCCCACATCTCCGGCCGCCGTTTACTTCATCTCCGCGCCGCCTCGCTGCTACTTATCCGCCACGGCCTACATGTGAGCCGCACGGTGAGCCCTCCCGCCTCCTGCTCCTCCCCTGCTTTCTCTCAAGACGCTGCTAGAAGCTAGCTCGGTGTCGCGCCCGAGAGCTCACCATCGCGGCCGCTTCGCCGCTGCGGGCTATGGCTCTCTCTGCTGTTTCGCCGAGCACGCATCGTGTTCTCGATGCTCACAGAGCCTAACGCGCACGCGCACACTCCTCCCGTGTTTTAGCGTGTTTCTGTCGGGACCCGACCGCCGCCGCCAAGGCTGCCGCCGCCGCAGCCGTGGCGGTGACCTTTGGTCCCGGCTTGTGTCGTTTCGCTACAAGACGCTGCTGAAGGCTTCGCCTCGCCTTCTCGTTGCCCGATAGCACGCCGCAGACGCCCATCCCCTCACGGCCGAACTCCGTGTCCGCCTCTCGTCACGGCGAGTAGCTCCGGCGACTCTGGACGAACCACCACCACCACTAGGTGCGCCGCGCTTGTTCGAACGAGCCTAGGTGCGCATGGATCCGCGCCTCGTGGCGCAATTCCGCGAACTCCGGCGGTCGGCGTCAGGCTTTTGGTCGCCGGGCGGCGAGAGCCTGCCTCACGACTGCACCTCGGTCCCCCCACTGGCCACCGACCGGTGGGCCCAGTCCTCATAACCAGCTGACTGAGTCAATCACGACCGGGCCGCCTGCCTCACCACCTATAGG
>JAHIAM010006539.1:562639-597736 GCA_021605205.1 Aegilops longissima | reverse complement strand
ACGACTTGAACTTTTTCAGAGTCTGAGCAGTGGAAACAATATCGACATGGTAATGCATTAATCAGCATCGAGCATATGCCACGCCTTAGAGAGGTGTCCGCAAAATTTGGGGGTACAGCTGCTGATCTAGAGTATGTCGCCAGGATTGGCGTAGTTAGTAATCATCCGAGCAATCCTATAATTGACGTGCAACTAGTGGATTCTGGTTCCCATGGTGATAAAAGGTACTAGTACAGTACTAGTCCAAGCTAAATGATTGCTGTTGCTGTTATAACTCTTCAGTTATTCAGTTCAACCTGATTTAACTATACATGGTCTAAATGGTTGTTGTAATCTGCAGGATATCATGGAAGTCACCGGAGTCCTCTTCGCGCCTGCATCCTCCAGGTATGCTTTTTAGTCAACAAACAGGAGTTCCAATAGATATTAAATTACTCGTAGAAATTAGCAAAACGATTGATGAATTGTTGACTTTTGTCAGGTGCAGATGCTGGAGCTCAGCATGATCTGGTCTCGTGGAGCAATATCATTGGTGTGATAGGTCGTGATCTGTTCATCTATTGCCTCCACCGCCTCTCCAGGTGGGAATATGGCGCCATCGCCTCCCTCAACCGTGAGTTCAATTCTGTGGTTCGCAACGGGGACATCTACCGCCTGCGTCGCAAGAATGGGGTCGCAGAACACTGGCTCTACCTCTCTAGCAGTAATAATCCTCCGGAGTGGGAGGCTTATGACCCGTCCACTGGGCGTTGGATCCAAGTGCCCAAGATGCCACCGGCTGAAAGCATCACCTGGGAGTCGCTCGTTGTAGGGACCGAGCTGCTGGTGTTTGGGAGCAAAAGGGTTGCCTTGAGATATAGCATCCTTACCAATTCATGGACATGTCTGGCTGATGCTGATGCGATGAACACCCCGCGGTTCTGGTTTGGGTCAGCAAGTGTCGCTGAAAAGGTGTATGTCGCGGGAGGCGTTGATTCTTCTGGTAATGTATTGAGCTCCGGAGAGATGTATGACTCAGAGACACATACTTGGACACCCCTTCCCAGCGTGAATAGGGCTAGGTACAAATGCTCTGGCGCGTTCATGGATGGCAAATTCTATGTGATGGGTGGTAATAGCAGTTGCCACGAGGTATTGACATGCGGTGAGGAGTATGACTTGAACCGGCGGTCATGGAGGGTCATCGACAACATGTCTCAGGGACTCAACAGACCGGGAGTTCGTCTGGTCCTTGCAGTTGTGAAGAATGAGCTTTATGGCGCTGATTACAGTGAGAATAATGAGTTGAAGCAGTATGATAAGCTGGACAACAAGTGGATCACTCTTGGAAAGTTGCCTGGACAGTCTAAGGTACGAGGCTACGACATGTGTTTCCAAGTGTGTGGTGACCGGCTGATTGTTATTGGGCCTCCAAACAATTCTACTGATGGAAAAGTGATTGAGCTTCATTCATGGACCCCAGATGGGCAACCGCCTGTGTGGAATTTGCTTGCCACACGGCCATACGATGGTCACAGGGGCGGCGTGATTAGGTCTGCGGTGATGGGTTGCTGAGGCAACAGAATAAATACCAACTGCAGTGGGCATTTATGAATGAATGAAGATTTCTGCCCAATTTCAGACCTTAAGTTGTGTTTTCCATTCCTCCATTCGTGTTTTCCACATGGCTTTTCACTGTCATGTATTCTCTAATATCAATCAGGTGCGTACCGCATACACTGTAGTCGTTGTTTTTACCCAGTTTGCTCCATGATATGCTTTTGTTCAGTTGTGTTATCACCTTCTGAATGGTACTGATATTACTTGTGATGGTCAATTCGTGGGTTTTTTTGGCTGACACCGCGTTTCTGTTCATATTTCCATGCAGTGGCTGCTGGAACGTCTGCCCGTGCCTCATTCTCAAGTCTGCTGGAGTCTCCTGTGAGCACTGATGCTACAAAAAGAGAAGACATGTATGAGTTTGGAGAAAGTGACAATTTGGTTTTTTCAGTTGCTAGCTAGCTGTGATTTCTAGTTTCAATTTGGATTCCGGAAATGTTACTGTCACTTACTATGACCCAACTTCATCTGTACCGTAGCATGCTACTATCAGTTATTTTTTAACATCAAATACAGTCTGTATCTTGAGTTGTTTTCTGTTCAACTGAATAAATAAAACTATTTGGAAAAAAGCACATGAGTATCATTTTGTATTGACTCAGATGATTATGATCGAATATCTTCTCGAAACGGTTGCGTGGATTTCATCTTACACGCACAGTTGCAATGTGTCACGAGACTCACAAGCATGCAATGAACCTAGCGAGTCCTGAGTCCTGACCACAAATCGCGTGTCGTCGCCGTCCGTGCCCGGCGGCCCTCTCTGACTCCGGGCAGGGGCTCGGTGTCCCCTGGTGGCGCCGCTCGGGAAATCAAGTCGCGGGTGGCGGCTGTGCTTCTCACTCCGGTGGACTCGGAGGCCGACTGGCCGAGCCTGTCGACGGTGGTGGTTGCCATGCCGGTGGCAGCTGGGCCGCTGGCGGTGGTGGGCGGCTCTGTCTCTCCTGTGGCTAGGGTTGGCAGCATTGGGCCCGGGGTCGGGGATGGGCATGTGGGCCGCGGGCCGGCCCAGGTGTCAAGGCCGGGTGGCGTCGGCGGATCTAACCATGTGGGGGTCAGCGCGCCGCCAGGGGCCGCTGGGCTGGCTCTCTTTGGGCCTGCCGGTGTGGATCGGCCCGCGTCGGGCCTGCCTCGGCCTAGGCCCAATCCTGGCGTCTATATATGGATGCGCCGCGGCTGTCCCGACCCCTCGCTAGGGTTTCCCGCAACCAGAATAGAGGTGCGGCGCTGGGCTCACCTCGCCAGATCCATCCACCCCATCTCCCCACCTCCTCCGCTTTCCATTTCGTTTGCGGCGGCGGTGATGAGCGGGCGGCGTGCGGAGAAGAGGCCAATGGAGCCCCCGGTCTTGGATGGGGAGCGGCGGTGTCGGTGTCAAAACCGGCGGATCTCGGGTAGGGGGTCCCGATCTGTGCATCTTAGGCTGATGGTAACAGGAAGCAAGGGATACAATGTTTACCCAGGTTCGGGCCCTCTCGATGGAGGTAAAACCCTACTTCCTGCTTGATTAATATTGAAGATATGAGTAGTACAAGAGTAGATCTACCACGAGATCGTAGAGGCTAAACCCTAGAAGCTAGCCTATGATGGTATGATTGTAATTGTGATCGGCCTTCTAAGGACCAACCTCTCCGGTTTATATAGACACCGGCGAGGGCTAGGGTTTACATGAAGTCGGTTATAAGGAAGGAAATATAATAGCCGGATCGCCAAGCTTGTCTTCCACGCAAAGGAGAGTCCCATCCGGACACGGGTCGGAGTCTTGAGGCTTGTATCTTCATGGTCCAATAGTCCGGACGATGTATATAGTCCCGTTGTCCGGATGCCCCCTAATCCAGGACTCCCTCAGTAGCCCCTGAACCAGGCTTCAATGACGATGAGTCCGGCGCTCAGTCTTGTCTTCGGCATTGCAATGCGGGTTCCATCTCCGAATACTCCACTGTACCTATTTACAACGAACAGTGTCCGGCTTCTCATCAATGTTGTACTCCTCGGCTTCAGTGCCTCAATAATGACCATTTTGTTGGGGAACGTAGTAATTTCAAAAAATTTCCTACGAACACGCAAGACCATGGTGATGGCATAGCAACGAGAGGGGAGAGTATCCGTCCACGCACCCTCGTGAGACCGAAAGCGAAGCGTTATATCAACGCTGTTGATGTAGTCGACGTCTTCACGATCCGACCGATCCAAGCACCGTTACTCCGGCACCTCCGAGTTCTTAGCACACGTTCAGCTCGATGACGATCCCGGGCTCCGATCCAGCAAAGCGTCGGGAGGAGTTCCACAAGACGACAGCATGGTGGCGATCTTGATGTTCTACCGTCGCAGGGCTTCGCCTAAGCACCGCTACAATATGACCGAGGTGGAATATGGTGGAGGGGGCACCGCACACGGCTAAGGAACGATCTCAAGATCAACTTGTGTGTCCTAGGGTGCCCCCTGCCCCGTATATAAAGGAGCAAGGGGAGGGCCGCCAGCCCTAGGGGCGCGCCAAGGGGGGAGTCCTCCTCCTAGTAGGAGTAGGACTCCCTTTCCTAGTCCTACTAGGAAGAGGGAGGGGAAGGAAGAGAGGAGGGAGAGAGGGGGGGCGCGCCCCCCCTCTAGTCCAGTCGGACTCCTCATGGGGGCGCCACCTCCTGGTGCAGCCCTCTCTCCCTCTTGGCCCAATAAGGCCCATAACTTCCCGGGGTTCCGTAACCCCTCCGGCACTCCGGTTTTCTCCGAAACTTCCGAACCTTTCCGTGTCCGAATATAACCATCCAATATATCAATCTTTATGTCTCGACCATTTCGAGACTCCTCGTCATGTCCGTGATCACATCCGGGACTCGAACTCCTTCGGTACATCAAAATACATAAACTCATAATATAACCGTCATTGAAACCTTAAGCGTGCGGACCCTACGGTTCGAGAACTATGTAGACATGACCTAGAACCATTCTCGGTCAATAACCAATAGCGGAACCTGGATGCCCATATTGGTTCCTACATATTCTACTGAAGATCTTTATCGGTCAAACCGCATAACAACATACGTTGTTCCTTTGTCATCGGTATGTTACTTACCGGAGATTCGATCGTCGGTATCCAATACCTAGTTTAATCTCGTTACCGGAAAGTCTCTTTACTCGTTCCGTAATACATCATCTCACAACTAACTCATTAGTTGCAATGCTTGCAAGGCTTATGTGATGTGTATTACCGAGAAGGCCTAGAGATACCTCTCCGACAATCGGAGTGACAAATCCTAATCTTGATTCATGCCAACTCAACATATACTTTCGAGACACTTGTAGAGTACCTTTATAATCACCCGATTCGTTGTGACGTTTGGTAGCACACAAAGTGTTCCTCCGTAAACGGAGTTGCATAATCTCATAGTTGCAGGAACTTTGTATAAGTCATGAAGATAGCATAAGCAACATACTAAACGATCAAGTGCTAAGCTAATGAAATGGGTCATGTCAATCAGATCATTCAACCAATGATGTGACCTTGTTAATCAAATGACAACTCCTTTGTCTATGGTTAGGAAACTTAACCATCTTTGATTAACAAGCTAGTCTAGTAGAGGCATACTAGTGACACTGTTTGTCTATGTATTCACACATGTATTATGTTTCCGGTTAATACAATTCTAGCATGAATAATAAACATTTATCATGATATAAGGAAATAAATAATAACTTTATTATTGCCTCTAGGGCATATTTCCTTCAGTCTCCCACTTGCACTAGAGTCAATAATCTAGTTCACATCGCCATGTGATTTAACATCAATAGTTCACATCTATATGTGGTTAACACCCATAATTCACATCGACATGTGACCAATGCCCAAAGGGTTTACTAGAGTCAGTAATCTAGTTCACATCGCTATGTGATTAACACCCAAAGAGTACTAAGGTGTGATCATGTTTTGCTTGTGAGATAATTTTAGTCAACGGGTCTGTCACATTCAGAGCCGTAAGTATTTTGCAAATTTCTATGTCTACAATGCTCTGCACGGAGCTACTCTAGCTAATTGCTCCCACTTTCAATATGTATCCAGATTGAGACTCAGAGTCATCTAGATCGGTGTCAAAACTTGCATCGACGTAACCCTTTACGACGAACCTTTTTCCACTTCCATAATCGAGAAACATATCCTTATTCCACCAAGGATAATTTTGACCGCCGTCCAGTGATCTACTCCTAGATCACTATTGTATTCCCTTGCCAAACTCAGTGTAGGTATACAATAGATCTGGTACACAGCATGGCATACTTTATAGAACCTATGGCCAAGGCATAGGGAATGACTTTCATTCTCTTTCTATCTTCTGCCGTGGTCGGGTTTTGAGTCTTACTCAATTTCACACCTTGTAACACAGGCAAGAACTCTTTCTTTGACTGTTCCATTTTGAACTACTTCAAAATCTTGTCAAGGTATGTACTCATTGAAAAAACTTATCAAGCGCCTTGATCTATCTCTATAGATCTTGATGCTCAATATGTCAGCAGCTTCACCGAGGTCTTTCATTGAAAAACTTTTATTCAAGTATCCTTTTATGCTATCCAGAAATTCTATATCATTTCCAATCAACAATATGTCATCCACATATAATATCAGAAATGCTACAGAGCTCCCACTCACTTTCTTGTAAATACAGGCTTCACCGCAAGTCTGTATAAAACTATATGCTTTGATCACACTATCAAAGCGTTTATTCCAACTCCGAGATGCTTGCACCAGTCCATAGATGGATCGCTGGAGCTTGCACATTTTGTTAGCTCCTTTAGGATTAACAAAACCTTCTGGTTGCATCATATACAACTCTTCTTTAATAAATCCATTAAAGAATGTAGTTTTGACATTCATTTGCCAGATTTCATAAAATGTGGCGATTGCTAACATGATTCGGACAGACATAAGCATCGCTACAGTTGAGTAAATCTCATTGTAGTCAACACCTTGAACTTGTCGAAAACCTTTCTGCGACAAGTCGAGCTTTGTAGATAGTAATACTACTATCAGCATCTGTCTTCCTCTTGAAGATCCATTTATATAATATGGCTTGCCGATCATCGGGCAACTCCATCAAAGTCCACACTTTGTTCTCATATATGGATCCCATCTCAGATTTCATGGTCTCAAACCATTTCGCGGAATCTGGGCTCATCATCGCTTCCTCATAGTTCGTAGGTTCATCATGGTCTAGTAACATGACTTCTAGAATAGGATTATCGTACCACTCTGGTGCGGATCTTACTCTGGAAGACCTACGAGGTTTGGTAGCAACTTGATCTGAAGTTTCATGATCATTATCATTAACTTCCTCACTAATTGGTGTAGGAATCACTGGAACTGATTCCTGTGATGAACTACTTTCCAATAAGGGAGAAGGTACAATTACCTCATCAAGTTCTACTTTCCTCCCACTCACTTCTTTCGAGAGAAACTTCTTCTCTAGAAAGGATCCATCTTAGCAACAAATATCTTGCTTTCGGATCTGTGATAGAAGGTGTACCCAATAGTTACCTTTGGGTATTCTATGAAGACGCATTTCTCTGATTTGGGTTCGAGCTTATCAGGTGAAAACTTTTTCACATAAGCATCACAACTCCAAACTTTAAGAAACGACAGCTTAGGTTTACTGCTAAACCATAGTTCATACGGTGTCATCTCAACGGATTTAGATGGTGCCCTATTAAACGTGAATGCAGCTGTCTCTAATGCATAACCCCAAAACGATAGTGGTAAATCGGTAAGATACATCATAGATCGCGCCATATCAAAATAAAGTACGGTTACGACGCTCGACACACCATAACGTTGTGGTGTTCCAGGTGGCGTGAGCTGTGAAACTATTCCACATTGTTTTCATTGAAGACCAAACTCAGAACTCAAATATTCATCTCCACGATCAGATCGCAGAAACTTTATTTTCTTGTTGCGATGATTTTCCACTTCACTCTGAAATTCTTTTGAACCTTTCAACTATTTCAGACTTATGTTTCATCAAGTAGATATACCCATATCTACTCAAATCATCTTGTGAAGGTCAGAAAAATAACGATACTTGCCACGAGCATCAACACTCATTGGATCGCATACATCGGTATATATGTGTTATTTCCAACAAGTCAGTAGCTTGTTCCATTGTTCCGGAGAACGGAGTTTTAGTCATCTTGCCAAAAAGGCACGGTTCGCAAGCATCAAATGATTCATAACCAAGTGATTCCAAAAATCCATCCTTATGGAGTTTCTTCATGCGCTTTATACCGATATGACCCAAACGGCAGTGCCACAAATAAGTTGCACTATCATTATTAATTTTGCATCTTTTGGCATCAATATTATGAATATGCGTATCACTACGATCGAGATCCAATAAACTATTTTCATTGGGTGTATGACCATCGAAGGTTTTATTCATTTAAACAGAACAACAATTATTCTTTGACTTTAAATGAATAACCGTTTTGCAATAAACATGATCAAATCATATTCATGCTCAACGCAAACACCAAATAACATTTATTTAGGTTTAACACTAATCCCGAAAGTATAGGGAGTGTGCGATGATGATAATATCAATCTTGGAACTACTCCCAACATTCATCGTCACTTCCCCTTCAACTAGTTTCTGTTCATTCTGCAACTCCCGTTTCGAGTTACTACTCTTAGCAACTGAACCAGTATCAAATACTGAGGGGTTGCTATGAACACTAGTAAAATACACATCAATAATCTGTATATCAAATGTACCTTTGTTCACTTTGCCATCCTTCTTATCCGCCAAATACTTGGGGTAGTTCCGCTTCAAAGGACCAGTTCCATTGTAGCAAAAGCACTTAGTCTCGTGCTTAGGTCCAGACTTGGGCTTCTTCACTCGAGTAGCAACTTGCTTGCCGCTCTTCTTGAAGTTCCCTTCTTCCTTTGCCCTTTTCCTTGAGACTAGTGGTCTTGTCAATCATCAACACTTGATGTTTTTCTTGATTTCTACCTTCGCGATTTTAGCATCGCGAAGAGCTTGGGAATTGTTTTCGCCATCCCTTGCATACTATAGTTCATCACGAAGTTCTAGTAACTTAGTGATGGTGACTAGAGAATTCCGTCAATCACTATCTTATCCGGCAGATTAACTCCCACTTGATTCAAGCGATTGAAGTACCTGGACAATCTGAGAACATGCTCACTAGTTGAGCGATTCTCCTCCATCTTTTAGCTATAGAACTTGTTGGAGACTTCATATCTCTCAACTCGGTATTTGCTTATTAACTTCAACTCCTGGAACATCTCATATGGTCCATGACGCTCAAAACGCCTTTGAAGTCCCGATTCTAAGCCGCTTAAGCATGGTGCACTAAACTATCAAGTAGTCATCATATTGAGCTAGCCAAACGCTTATAACGCCTCCGCATCTGCTCCTGCAATAGGTCTGTCACCTAGCGGTGCATCAAGGACATAATTCTTACGTACAGCAATGAGGATAAACCTCAGATCACGGATCCAATCCGCAATATTGCTACTAACATTTTTCAATACAATTTTCTCTAGGAACACATATAAAAAAAACACAGGGAAGCAACAACGCGAGCTATTGATCTACAACATAATCTGCAAAATACTACCAGGACTAATTTCATGATAAATTTAAGTTCAATTAATCATATTACTTAAGAACTCCCACTTAGACAGACATCTCTCTAGTCATCTAAGTGATCACGTGATCCAAATCAACTAAACCATAACCGATCATCACGTGAGATGGAGTAGTTTTCAATGGTGAACATCTTATGTTGATCATATCTACTATATGATTCACGCCGACCTTTCAGTCTCCGTGTTCCGAGGCCATATCTGCATATGCTAGGCTCGTCAAGTATAACCTGAGTATTCGCGTGTGCAAAACTGGCTTGCACCCGTTGTAGATGGACGAGAGCTTATCACACCCGAGCATCACGTGGTGTCCAGGCACGACGAACTTTGGCAACGGTGCATACTCAGGAGAACACTTCTTGATAATTTTAGTGAGAGATCATCTTATAATGCTACCGTCAATCAAAGCAAGATAAGATGCATAAAGGATAAACATCACATGCAATCAATATAAGTGATATGATATGGCCATCATCATCTTGTGCTTGTGATCTCCATCTCAAGCACCGTCATGATCACCATCGCCACCGCGCGACACCTTGATCTCCATCGTAGCATCGTTGTCGTTTCGCCAACTATTGCTTCTATGACTATCGCTACCGCTTAGTGATAAAGTAAAGCAATTACATGGCGTTTGCATTTCATACAATAAGCGACAACCATATGGCTCCTGCCAGTTGCCGATAACTTCGGTTACAAAACATGATCATCTCATACAATAAAATATAGCATCACGTCTTGACCATATCACATCACAACATGCCCTGCAAAAACAAGTTAGACGTCCTCTACTTTGTTGTTGCAAGTTTTACGTGGCTGCTACGGGCTGAGCAAGAACCGTTCTTACCTCGCATCAAAACCACAACGATAGTTTGTCAAGTTAGTGCTGTTTTAAACTTCGCAAGGACGGCGAGCCACACTCGGTTCAACTAAAGTGAGAGAGACAGACACCGCCGGTCACCTTTAAGCAACTAGTGCTCGTAGCGGTGAAACCAGTCTCGCGTAAGCGTCTGGCGTAATGTCGGTCCGGCCGCTTCATCTCACAATACCGCCCGAACCAAAGTATGACATGCTGGTAAGCAGTATGACTTATATCGCCCACAACTCACTTGTGTTCTACTCGTGCATATGACATCAACGCATAAAACCTGGCTCGGATGCCACTGTTGGGGAACGAGTAATTTCAAAAATTTTCCTACGAACACGCAAGACCATGGTGATGGCATAGCAACGAGAGGAGAGTATCCGTCCGGTACCCTCGTAAACCGAAGCGAAGCGTTATATCAACGCTGTTGATGTAGTCGACGTCTTCACGATCCGACCGATCCAAGCACCGCACTCGGCACCTCCGAGTTCTTAGCACACGCTCAGCTCGATGACGATCCCCGGCTCCGATCCAGCAAAGCGTCGGGGAGGAGTTCCACAAGACAACGGCGTGGGACGATCTTGATGTTCTACCGTCGCGGGCTTCGCCTAAGCACCGCTACAATATGACCGAGGTGGAATATGGTGGAGGGGCACCGCACACGGCTAAGGAACGATCTCAAGATCAACTTTTGTGTCCTAGGGTGCCCCCTGCCCCGTATATAAAGGAGCAAGGGGAGGGCGGCCAGCCCTAGGGCGCACCAAGGGTGGGGAGTCCTCCTCCTAGTAGGAGTAGGACTCCCTTTCCTAGTCCTACTAGGAAGAGGAGGGGAAGGAAAGAGAGGAGAGGAGAGGGAAGGGGCGCGCCCCCCTCTAGTCCAATCGGACTCCTCATGGGGGGCGCGCCACCTCCTGGTGCAGCCCTCTCTCCCCCTCTTGGCCCAATAAGGCCCATAACTTCCCGGGGTTCCGTAACCCTCCGGCACTCCGGTTTTCTCCGAAACTTCCGAACCTTTCCGTGTCCGAATATAACCATCCAATATATCAATCTTTATGTCTCGACCATTTCGAGACTCCTCGTCATGTCCGTGATCACATCCGGGACTCGAACTCCTTCGTACATCAAAATACATAAATTCATAATATAACCGCTATTGAAACCTTAAGCGTGCGGACCCTACGGTTCGAGAACTATGTAGACATGACCTAGAACCATTCTCGGTCAATAACCAATAGCGGAACCTGGATGCCCATATTGGTTCCTACATATTCTACGAAGATCTTTATCGGTCAAACCGCATAACAACATACGTTGTTCCTTTGTCATCGGTATGTTACTTACCCGAGATTCGATCGTCGGTATCCAATACCTAGTTTAATCTCGTTACCGGAAAGTCTCTTTACTCGTTCCGTAATACATCATCTCACAACTAACTCATTAGTTGCAATGCTTGCAAGGCTTATGTGATGTGTATTACCGAGAAGGCCTAGAGATACCTCTCCGACAATCGGAGGACAAATCCTAATCTTGATTCATGCCAACTCAACATATACTTTCGGAGACACTTGTAGAGTACCTTTATAATCACCCAGTTACGTTGTGACGTTTGGTAGCACACAAAGTGTTCCTCTGGTAAACGGGAGTTGCATAATCTCATAGTTGCAGGAACTTTGTATAAGTCATGAAGATAGCATAAGCAACATACTAAACGATCAAGTGCTAAGCTAATGAAATGGGTCATGTCAATCAGATCATTCAACCAATGATGTGACCTTGTTAATCAAATGACAACTCCTTTGTCTATGGTTAGGAAACTTAACCATCTTTGATTAACAAGCTAGTCTAGTAGAGGCATACTAGTGACACTCTGTTTGTCTATGTATTCACACATGTATTATGTTTCCGGTTAATACAATTCTAGCATGAATAATAAACATTTATCATGATATAAGGAAATAAATAATAACTTTATTATTGCCTCTAGGGCATATTTCCTTCACATTTCCACGTGTCGAGCGAATGCGAGGAGTCGAGGCATTTTTACATTTGCCACTCCCGATCCTTCGGGCTAGCCATCTATTTGAAGAGATGGGGATTCCCAGATCCGAACCTCACTCTTCCCCCTCGAGCAAGCATCCAACAGAGCGCCCCAGAAAAACCATTCCAACATGGCCGGTCATCGCAGCTCTTCTGCTCGCTCCCCTTGCCCCAAGCTGAGGGTCTGGGAAGAGTGTTCAGTTCCTCATAGCCGTTTGATAGAGTTACAAACCCAAGGGTTTCTCCCACCGGCGTTCATGGTCCCCGTCTGAGCCGGAATAGCCACCTATAATGGCGGGGAACAAGCGGAGAGATCTCCTAATCCGTCTCCAGAGGAGCGAATATGCCTCATTCCGCATCAGTTAAGGGGCGTCGGGTTTCCTATCCAGCCGTTCCTTCACGGGCTTCTGGAGTTCTATGGTCTCTAGTTGCACAACTTTACCCCAGCTTCCGTACTACATATAGCAGGGTACGTCGCCCTTTGTGAGCTCTTCTAGGCTGGGAGGCTCACTTCGGGTTATGGAAGAAGCTGTTCTGCCTTGTTCCCCGCAACCAGGGAGAGTCCCTATGTCAAGTGGGCGGGGCCGAAGTATGGCGTATCGCCGAGACCGGATACCTATCCGGCACTCCTAAAAAGGCACCAGAGAACTGGCCTTCGGAGTGGTTCTACATTGATGACGTTCCCCTCCCGGATCCAGTCCGGACAGTTCTCTCCAGGTTCCGTAACGCCCCGCCGAGGGCACGCCTAAGCTGGCGCCCCCGAGGCCCCCGAGAGGAGGACACCAGGGAGATACACTTCTTGATGCGCAGGATAAAGTTACTGGCCAAATCCGGACTGACGATAGTCGAGGTTATGGCAATATACATAATGCGGGGGGTGCAACCGCTCCAATATCGGGGGCAATCTCATGTGTCATTTCAACGGGGAAGACGATGCCACCCATTGTGGCCGTAAGGGTCCGGACTCCGCCACTGCTCTGGCAAGGATAGTGTCCGATTTATACAAAGGAGAAGAGGGAGACTTCCTTCACATCAAACCGCGGGATAGATTCTCCATGTACAATCCCCCAAACTGGGTAAGTCGTCATTCATTTTCCCGCTTCACTTATTGTGGCGTTCTTCGCTAAGATTACCTGCCTCGATATTTCCGAGCATGAACTGAGGAGGGTCGTAGAAGGAATCTCCAGCCCTTCCCCGCAGCCAGAGGACCCCGAAAGGGCCCGGGATCCAGGACTCGAAGAAGATCCGGATATGACCGTGGAGCTTGTCAACGGGATATTTTATCGGGCGAGCTGTGACGGCGCCTCAGTGGCTATTACTGTCGATTATCCCGGACTGCTACCTACGTCGCGTGTAAGCCAAGCCGGACACTCTATCCTCCGAAGAGGACTCCTTCCTGATGTCATGCCTTACCCCTGAAGTGTCATGTTTTTGTAGAGACGACGGTCGAAGCGCAGGGCCGAGCCCCTAGGGACCTGTCGGCCGCAGGCGTCCGGATTGGGTAGGCTCAAGAGGAAGGCGGTTAGGGCCAAAACGCCGCTACAGAGGTAAGGCAAAAACCTGTCATGTAATTATTGTATTTGAAGTATAACAGCGCCCTTTACATCCTGGCAGGAAGAGGAGTATCCGGACTATATCCGGGGATCCTGCCAATCACGCCTCCACCAGTCGGATTCCAGAACCGTCTTCGAGAGAGGAGGCGGACGTGGGGCCGATACCGCATAGTCCTCTGACAGAGGACGCAGATATGCTCTCTGCCACGAATTCCGAAGTAGAGAGCGCCATGAATCACCGGCGTCGACGGGCCATGCTTCACAACAACATCATCTCCGAAGAGATATTTAATGCTTTCAATTCGGGAGACGCATACATCCGAGCTGGCCAAGGCGGGCTTGCCCGGGCGACGGACCAGTATACCATAGATATACGGGTAAGAAAGTTTGATAAGCATGTATAGCAGTAGCCCCTGAGACTTGAAACGGTCGGAACAACTGTTTTAAGGATCAATTTATGCGCAGGTTCTTGTAGATAAGCACTACTGGAAACTGGGAATTTGCCATCAGCCAGCTCTTTGCCATCTGCCAGCTGATGGCAAAGAACGTCTTTGCCATCTGCTTATAAAAAACAGATGGCAAAGAACTGACAGATGGTAAAGAACATGGTTGCCATCAGCCAATTCTTTGCCATGTGCTAGTGGATGGCAAATAATCTTTGCCATCTGCCAGCAGATGGCAAAGAGGTTGGCAAATCCTGTGGCCGTCACGAGTGTAACGGCGTACCAGCCCCACGTCTTTGCTATCTGCCAGCAGACGGCAAAGATTCTTTGCCATCTGCTGGCAGATGGCAAAGAGATGGGTTATTTTTTCCAGGTAAAAAAACTGTGGGGTTATCCCCTCCCTCTCTCCCGACCCATCCAGGTAAAAAAAAACATCCGCCGTCGCTCGCTCCTTTCTTCCTCACCCTAGCCCCAATCCGCAGCCCCACGCCCCTCGCTCCTTCCTTCCTCACCCGCCGCCGCTCCATCCCACCACTAGTAGAAAAAGGGTCAAACGTGAAGCACATTAGTGCCGGTTTGTATAAGAGCCGGCACAAATGTATACATTAGTGCCGGTTCCAACGGCTAGCCTTTAGCACCGGTTCGTGGCTAACCTTTAGCACCGGTTCATGCCACGAACCGGTACTAATGAGGGTGGTGGCAGGATGTTGTCGATCTGGGCCCCTCCAGATTTTAGTACCGGTTCGTGCCACGAACCGTACTATAGGTCCTCCTGCATATAAACCCTTCGTCCAGCTCGCTCTGTTCTTCCCCTTTCCCTCTCCTCTCCTCTCTGTTCTTCCTCTTCTCCCCTCGAGCTCATCACACATTTTGCCCAAAATTTGTCAAGATTTGAAGGCCCCATCCATTCAAGTGATCACAAAGGTTAGCAACTTTGTCCTTTCATCTCTCATTGCTAGATTAGCTCTTGCATTGGTTCATATAGTTATTAATTTGTGAGTTTAGTAATTTGGGAGGAAATATATATATGTGCTAGTATTTGATTTATATGCAATTTGAGGTCAAAATAACACTTAGTTTGCATATGTAGGTGTGGTTTACTTAGTGCCTTCTAAATCTCTGTCGTAACCACCGCCGATCGCCCTTGCACCGTCTCTGTCAGCACCACCTTGTGGTGAGCCTCTTGTTCATGAAATTTTATATAAAAATTGATGTTTCTGTGATTTGGATATATAGTTACTCGATAATAATTATCTTACCCGTATGTTGTTTGTTATACATAGTGCCATGGTTTTGATATCCGTCCCCGTCGGCCCTCGTCCTTGTTATGATTCGGATGTGGTATATTCTCTTTAGAACTATTTGTTGCATTTCGTGTTTATGACAAATTATGCCCATCAAGTTGACATAGATATTTTTATCTAGGAGGTATGTGAACCGGAAATTCCAACCGACCCTATTGTCGAGAGGTTAAATTTAGTTGAAAGAGAAAACGAGTACTTGAAAGAAAAATTGAAAATAATTGAGGGGAGAAGATGAAATTGAGTTGCATGTTGCCGATGTCGCCGATGATCACAAGATCAAGATGGAGAAAATGCGCTTGAAGATTAGAAAGATTAGAAAATATGCCATCGATAGTGAGGCTTGGTATCATTATGTTGTTGGATCAATTGTTACCTTAGTTGCGATCTTGATCGCATTTGTTGTTGCATTTAAATGCTTTAGCTAGAGAGTTATTTGTTTGTTGCATTTAAGTGTTGTATGAACTTTATGTATGAACTTGTATTAATTTGGTCTATTCGGTGTTGTGTAATGAAGATGAGCCGCAATGGATGTACGATGACCGATGCTCTCCCAGTTCGTTGAGGGCGTGCATACTTTTCTGCTTGCGGCTGAGGCAAACAAGCGGGCGGATGGTTTTATGACTTGTCCATGTGCTGGCTGTAAGAATGGTCGCAATTACTCTACGTCAAGAACCATTCACGTCCACCTGTTTGAGTCCGGTTTCATGCCCCACTATAATGTTTGGACCAAGCACGGAGAAAGAGGGGTTATGATGGAAGACAATGAAGAAGAAGAGGACGACGACAGCTATCCTGACCATGGGTTCCCTGAATACGATGATACAACAATGGGGGAAGAAGCTGAGCCGGTAATGCGGGAAGAAGTTGGGCCGGCAATGCGGGAAGAAGCTGAAGAAGAGGCATCAGATGAGCCCGTTGATGATCTAGGTCGGGCCATTGCCGATGCAAAAAGAAACTGCGCAAGTGATTTGGAGAAGAAGAAGTTGCAGCACATGTTAGAGGATCACAAAAAATTGTTGTACCCGAATTGCGTAGGTGACAAGAAAAAGCTGGGCACCACACTGGAATTGCTACAATGGAAGGCAGAGAATGGTGTATCTGACAAGGGATTTGGAAAGTTGCTGGTAATGATAAAGGATATGCTTCCAAAGGACAACGAATTGCCCGAGAGTACGTATGAAGCAAAGAAGGCTGTCTGCCCTCTAGGGTTAGAGGTGCGAAGATACATGCATGCCCTAATGATTGCATCCTCTACCGCGGTGAGTACGAGGATTTGAACGCTGTGCGGTATGTGGTGCATTGCACTATAAGATCAGCCGCGATGAGCATGGTGATGTCGAGGGCGCGCCCAGAAGAAGATTCCTGCCAAGGTGATGTGGTATTCTCCTATAATACCACGGTTGAAACGCTTGTTCCAAAACAAAGAGCATGCCAAGGCGATGCGATGGCACGAGAAGACCGTAAGAAAGACGGAAAGTTGAGAGTACCAATGACGGGTCGCAATGGAGAAAAATTGAAAGAAAGTACGGGAAGGAGTTTGCGGATGACGCAAGGAGCGTATGGTTTGGTCTAAGCGCAGATGGCATTAATCCTTTTGGGGAGCAGAGCAGCAACCATAGCACCTGGCCTGTGACTCTATGTTTGTATAACCTTCCTCCTTGGTTGTGCATGAAGCGGAAGTTCATTATGATGCCAGTGCTCATCCAAGGCCCTAAGCAACCCGGCAACGACATTGATGTGTACCTAAGGCCATTAGTTGAAGAACTCTTACAACTGTGGAATGGAACAGGTGTACGTCGCGTGGGATGAGCACATGGGGAAGAATTTGACCTTAAAGGCGTTGTTGTTCGTGACCATCAATGATTGGCCTGCTCTCAAGAACCTTTCGTGACAGACAAACAAGGGATACCGCGGATGCACGCACTGTTTGGATGATACCGACAATATATATTTGAATAGTTGTATGAAGAATGTGTACCTGGGATATCATCGATTTCTTCCGAGCAGGCATCCCGTAAGAAAGAAAGGCAAGCATTTCAAAGGTGAGGCGGATCACCGGACGAAGCCTCGCCACCGTACTGGTGCTGATGTACATGATATGGTCAAGGATTTGAAGGTGATATTTGGAAAGGGTCCTGGCGGACAACCTGTTCCAAAGGACGCTGACGGACGCGCACCCATGTGGAAGAAGAAATCTATATTTTGGGACCTGCCATATTGGAAAGACCTAGAGGTCCGCTCCGCAATCGACGTGATGCACGTGACGAAGAATCATTGCGTGATCCTGCTTGGCTTCTTGGGCATGTATGGGAAGACAAAAGATACACCGAGGCACGGAGGACCAGCAACGTATGCACGGAGAAGACGGCATATATCGTGGTCATGCAAGCTACGCCTTACCAAAGAAGAGAAGGAAATCTTCTTTGAATGCCTGCTCAGATATTAAGGTACCGTCGCTTCTCGTCGAATATAAAGGAATAATAAACATGGCAGAGAAAAGTTCCGAACCTAAAGTCTCATGACTGCCACGTGATTATGACGCAACTGCTTCCGGTTGCATTGAGGGGCTTCTACCGAAAACGCTTGATTAGCCATTGTGAAGCTATGTGCATTTCTCAATGCAATCTCTCGAAGGTAATCGCTCAGAAATCATACCAAGGTTACAGAATGATTTGGTGCAATGTCTTGTCAGTTTCGAGTTGGTGTTCCCACCATCCTTCTTCAACATCATGACGCACGCCCTAGTTCACCTATCTTGAAGAGATTAACGTTTTGGGTCCTGTATTTCTACACAATATGTTCCCTTTGAGAGGTTCATGGAGTCTTAAAGAAATATGTTCATAACCGTGCTAGGCCGAAGGAAGCATCTCCAAGGGCCATCAAAATGAGGAGGTCATTGAGTTTTGTATTGACTTTATTCCTGACCTTAAGCCGATTGGTGTTCCTGAATCGCGCATAAGGGCAGACTGGATGGAAAAGGCACGCTAGGAGGGGAACAAATAATATGTATGGACGGACATCCTCTCACCAAGCACACTACACAGTTCTACAGAATTCCGCCTTGGTGGCTCCGTATATGGATGAACACAAGAATTTGCTATGCTCCAAACACCGGAGCGGTCGATGACTGGATTACACGTGAACAAACCAGGAGTTTCGCCACTGGTTGCGAACACGTACCATGCATGACACCTCTATTGAAGATGACTTGTACTTGTTGTCCCAGTTACCATCTTCGAATATAATGACTTTCAAAGGGTACGAGATAAATGGTAATACATTTTACACGATCTCCCAAGATAAGAAGAGCACCAACCAAAACAGTGGTGTCCGCTTTGATGCAGAAACCAAGACAGGAAAGGAAACATATTATGGTTATATACAGGACATATGGGAACTTGACTATCGACGTGGTTTAAAGGTCCCTTTGTTTCGTGCAAATGGGTCAATATGACACGAGGCGGGTAACGGAAGACCCGCGATGCGGAATGACAACAGTGGATCTCAACAATCTTGCGATGCAGACGAACCATTCGTCCTAGCCAATGATGTGGCACAGGTTTTCTATGTGAAGGACATGTCTACCAAGCCAAGAAAAGAAAAGATAAGGAAGCGAATGCATCGTACGATGAGCCAAAGCGGCACATAATTCTTTCGGGAAGAGAAACATCGTGGGAGTGGATGACAAGACAGACAAGTCAAGATTATGAAAAGTTTGATGAAATTTCTCCATTCACAGTGAATATTGACCCGAGCATCCCGTTAAATGATGAAGATTTTCCATGGTTACGGTGCAAAGGAACACACGCGAAGAAAAAGTTTCACACCCAAAGATCTGGGATGTGATCGGCTTCACTATCATCACTTTCTTCATGTTTCACACCCGAGGGGAATCTCTGTAATAGTTAGGGTAGTTATGTGTTTTGGCATTTGAAACGCGAAGAAATTTTATGTGCAAACAAATTCTTTCATGCCTTTACTGATTTTTAAAGTTAAATTATTCACAAACTAGTGATTCACACTAATTTCAAATAATTCAAAATTTAAACTATTCAAATTTGAAAACTACGGGCACTAACAGAATGTTTGTAATTTTTTGTACCTAAAGCAAAAATATTCACAAAGAAACTCTAAATACACAAAAAAACAACACAAAAATAAATAAAGCAAAAAAAAGCCCGCCTACTAGGCCGTAACGGCCTGCATACGACTTGAAACCCAACCTGTGTTGGGCCAGGATGCAGGCCCGCAAAGGCCAAGTGGGCCAACAAGCCCAGTAGGCCTGATTTGGAGAGGAGCTCGAGAGAGCGACCGCACGGGGGTTTATAAACCACTGCGGTCGCCTCGGCTAGCGAGGTGGGACTAAACTTGCCGCACCGCACCTGCCCAGCAAGCACCTCTTTAGTACCGGTCGTGGCACAAACCGGTACTAAAGGGGGCCTTTAGTACCGGTTTGTGCCACCACCCGGTACTAAAGGGGTCGCTTCCGCCGCTTTAGCCAAAACAGGCCTTTAGTACCGTTGGTGGCTCCAACCGTACTAAAGGTGCCTTCTATATATACAACAGCTACGAAAATTTTAGCTTCCCTCTCTGTTTGTTCCTCTGTTTCCGTCTCCGCCGCCGCCGCCGCCGCCCTCGATCGCTCTCCTCGCCGCCGCCGCCGCCCTCGTCGTCTCCGTCGCCGCTCGTCTCCGTCGCCGCCCGTCCCCCCGCCGCCCGTCCGCCGCCGCCCTCGTCTCCGTCGCCGCCCGGCCCGTCCCGTCGCGCCGTCCCGTCCCGTCGCGCCGTCCCGCCGTCGCCGCCTGCCGTCGCCTCCGCCATCGCCGCCGCCTCGCCAGAGCTCTCCCCTCTAACCCTCTCCCTCGCCTCAAGGCCACCATGGGCGCCGCCCCCCGAGCCCATACACACACACACAAGCATGATGAATACACACACACATACACGTATATATTTAATTAGTTTAGATTTTGTATGTTTAATTAGTTTAGATTTTTAGATTATTGTTTTTCACTAGTATATATGTATGAATGCATGTTAGATGGATATAATTAGTGTTTAATTAGTATGGAATTTTTTATATAATGTTGTTTTTGTTTATTAATGGATGTATAGAAATTGTTTTTATGTTTTTAGTGTTAGATGCTTAATTAGTATGAAATAGTATATAGATTTTTGAAATAGTAGAAATGTTATAAATTTTAGTTATCAAAATCCAATCATTAAAAAATATTATTTTTTGCGGTCATATAGCTAGTATTTGTTATCGACGATGCCCGCCCGCATCCTCGCTGTCGACCCGTCATGACGACGTCCCAGCCGCCCATGTCCGGATTGGCTCCGCCGGCTGGCACTGGAGGTACTGCTCGAGGGGCGCGCCGCTTGATGAGGAACCGGCCCGGGTCCCGTCGTCGACCCTGATCTCGCTTTGGTGGCGTTCACAGGCCAGTCTCGGTGCGGAGGGACCCGGCCCGCCGGAGGAGGTACGTCGCCGTGTCGGGGAGGAGGACGAGCACGCCCATCGCTACATGGTTGCGTTAGAGGCGGCAGGTTCTCCAATACCGGCAAGATCTTCGTGGATCTCACATCAGCTATGATCCTGTGAGGGTTCCTTCTCTTTGGGTGTCCACCGCCCGCGACGCAGGAGCGCGAGTGTCCTAGATTCTTCTGTAGTATTCGATCTTTAATTAGCTAGCCAGTGATGTACTATTCAATATTATATATTATTCGAGACGATGTATTCGAGATTGTATCTATTATTCTAGACAAAGTATTCGAGATTATATCTATTATTCGAGACGATGTAATTTGAATACTAAATTATTTTATATTTCTTTTGAATTCGTTAAATAAAAGCTATGGCAGACAATACCGACAGAGAGGGAGAACAGACCATGTTCGATATGATACGCGGGCCAGATGATAATCAGAATGAAGAAGATTATGACGGCTCCGAATTTCTAAACAACACCGGAGAGGGTGATATGATATTCGATCGCAATGACCGAATTGATGAAGTCATGAACTACGATTATGAAGATGACGAAGAACATGTTGATCCTGAAACAACAAAGACCGGCGAGGTATATATATTTATATAAGCAGGTTTCTGATGATCATCACATGTTTTAAATGACTTGAAGATATATTAACGAATCGATCTTTGTTCTTTCAGCCATCCGGTCGAGCAAATCTTCGTGCAAAAGGACGAAACGAGGCCCGAACAAAAAGTTGAAGGAGGGCGAAAGTACAATATCGAGGCAGTCGACCTAATGGCGAACCATTAGCGCCTAAGAAGATTGCGGACAAGTTCATTCGCTGGTCGGAGTTCTTGTGAAGGACCAACTCCCGATCTCCCTTCAAGAATGGAGAGAGCCAGCAAAAGACAAAGGACAAAAAGGCAAAGAGGACGCTGCTCCACGTCCAGATGTTACTTTTGTCGACAAGAATCAAAAAGATCTGCTTTGGGATACTCTCATGGAACATTTCACCCTACCAGATCATTTCACAGAAGCAGATGTGCAGAAAGTCAAGGACGCTGCTCTTAGGAAGATGGCGGTTGCATTCAAGAACCACAAGAATCGTGAATGGGACAAGTACGTCAAGGGAGGAAGGAAGACTCCAGTATTCGAGGGAACACTAGAGAACCAACGTGCTCATTGGGACGATTTCGTGAAATTCAAGGATTCAGAATTAGCTAAGGAACGGTCGAGAATAAACAAGAAGAATGCCGAAAAAAAGGATAAGTTCCATAAGCTCGGGCCAGGTGGCTATGCGGTGGCAATGCCTAAGTGGGATAAGTCTGAGAAAGAGATGGAGGATGCAGGTGCCACTCCGGTTACTAAGAGCTGGCCCCCCAGGATCAGGACTTGGTTCTATGCGCATGGGGGGGCATTGGATCCGAAGACAGGCAATGTTTCGACGACGGCAAGTCTGAAGGGAGCCGACGATGCGATACTTGTTGCAATATAAGAGGCACGAACGGGGGTGTTCCAGCCCAACAGAGAGAACGACGAGCTTACGAGTGCCCTGGGAAATCCTGAACACCCGGGAAGAACACGAGGCAAGGGCGCTATTCCGTGGTATGAGGGGTTTTCAGACTGGAACAACGACTACGTAACCCGTGCGAGAAAGAAGATTGCGGAGGAGAAGAAGAGGAAGATGGAGGAGGAGCAGAGGAAGCGGACTATGAACGCCTTCAAGGCCTAGAAGCAAGTCAAGCGGAATTGGCGGTCAAATTCCAGCGGCAGCAGGAGCAGATCGACTCACTTAGCCAGCAAAGGGGTCTCAAAGAATCTGCAGCAGCTAGCGGATGATCCAGCATTGGATAGCACCGCCCCATCCATGCAGAGAAGCAGCATGGGTTCCGCCCCGGACGACGCAATGCTGGGTAGATACCCCATGGATGACATCACGGAGAACACTAGCTGCGAGCTACACGTCAAAATGAAGAACATATCCATGAAGGTGGCGGACGGAGAAGCTTTTCCAGTTTACCCCCAAAGCAACCTACCATTGCTTCCCGATTCCAAAGGGCTATGCTCGTGTCATGGTTGACGAGGTGGTGCAGCAATATTCGAGCTAGAGCTTGACATTCCTGGAGGTGAGGACGAGCGCTTTCTCGGAGACGCCAACCATCGATCATCCTATGGAAAAAGGATTGCATCATCTTCAAGGCCACCGACACTGCGCCATCGACTCCTCGTCAAGTCCGCCACCAAGTCAGCAGTCTCCGCTCCTACAAGTCCACCAAGTCCGCAAAGTGTCAGCCACCTCCTCCAAGTCCGCAAAATGTCAGCCACCTCCTCCTCCAAGTCCGCCACAGCGTCAGACGTCCACTCCTCCTCCAAGTCCGCACAACCTCAGGCCACTCCTCCTCCAAGTCCGCACATCTTCAGCGCCACTCCTCCTCGTCCAACTCAGCCCGTCACCGGGCGTCTCCGCCGCCTCAAATCATCGCAGAAGAGACACCCGCAGCTATGGTGCGTGGCGGCACGAGTCGAGGTAGTACATGAAGTACAGGCGGAGGCAAGCGATATAAATATGGTCCAAGCCTCACGCCTCTTCCGCAGAGGTCTTATGACAGGTCCGAGGAGGAAATCGCAGCCATATCAAGTCCGAGGTGGAAGCCCATTTTGCACCGAAACCGCCACCGCCGCCAAGGGAGAAAGTGCCTAAGGAAACGATTGACCACTTCATTCAGATGACTCAACCACCAGCTCCCAAGCCTGTTGACACAGACTATGAGCGCCACATCAGAAGTTAAATCGAGCACGCCTCGTAAGGAGGCGAGCTCGGGATCGAGCAAACAAGAAGCAGCTGTCAAAAAATGTGGGAAAACCATTCCCCAGCTGGGAGAACAGGCGGCGCAATCGATCCCCTCGCTTGTTGTGCAAACAACACGTGACAGTACGCGCGCTCAATATTATTGTGGGCAAACAGTTTACGTTCCTGAGGTGGGCAATATGGTAATAAAGGAGGACCACATAATGCAGACTGAAGTTCTCAAAATCACTGTTGGACAACTCCTCGAGATCGAGCCCATGCCTGTGCTTAGAAAGGATGAAATAAAACGGAAATATGTCCGGGGCCAACCTTTGGTCCATCCAGACAAGGTCAAGAACCTCCCAACGAGAATGTATGAATTGCATCAATGGTACATGAACATTATCAAGATTTCCGATCGAGTGTCCTTCATGGTGAATGTCAAGGAGGACCATTACTTCCATGAGAAAGCTTTGTCCGTTGAGTATTCTGAACTGTTTCAGTTATACAATCAAGACGCACTCGACAAATCTATCGTCAGTTGCTATTGTCTGTAAGTGATTTCTTTCTGTAATTTAAGTCTCAAGCTAGCTGTACTGATCCTTTTGATCAATCATTACTTGTAATTATCCTTACTATATTCTTTTCGTGGTATTATATGCAGGATGAAGATATATGAAATGAGAAAAGGTGGACGCTGGCATCGGGTTCATTGACCCAAACACCGTTAATGAATACACATGGAAACTAAATGCACATCATCAAAAGGCCGTAGAGGACAACATGCTAGAGTTCTTGAAGCGCCTCAAATACAATGAAGATATACTACTTCCTTACAACTTCCAAAGGAGTCACACTGTCTTGTACTACAAATTCTCTGTTTTTGCCTACTAGCTAGCTACATGTTTTTGCTTTACATATGCCCGCTTAATTAAGACATGCAAACGTGTGTGCATGCAGATATCACTGGGTCTTGTGTATCATTAAAGTTGACGCCGGAGCAGTTGAAATACTGGACTCACTACTCAAAGAAAAAACTGACTATAACATCTTGTTTGGGATTGTCAACAGGTAATTTTAATCATTATTAACTATATATCTCGACCTATTTAGTTCGTCATTTTTCATGATATGAACTATATTTAATAACCCCTTTATTCATTTTCATTATCGGCGGGCAGGGCTTGGGCAAGGTTCATCAGCGTCACGGAAGGCGAATGGAAACAAAAGCTTAAATGGTTTCACCCAAGGTAAGTAATTATAGTACTAGCTAGCTAGCTAGCTGCCATCTCTTTAATTATCATGCTTGATTAATTATTATCCGATCAAATTCCATTCTCGTAAAGGCCCTGAAGCAGGCGCAGGGACTGATCCGTGTGCATTCTGCGCTTATAGAACATTCGCATGATGCCGTCCAAAGGAGCAGATCTGAAAGACAGGAATGGGTACGCTTGTCAAAACACTATTCACAATTTTACACCATTATCGATATCTAGTCACACAACTAATACACATGCATATTGATCTCCTTCTTAACAGTTCACAGAGGTGCGGGAGAAGCTCCTAGAAACGGAGCGCCAGAAGCACTTCAAGAGGAAATAGCGGATTTTTGCTCGACCAGGTCATAAATCCGACGGGAGAATACTATTACCCGCTGCCCCATCGAGCTCAAGGCACCAATTAGGCTAATGCCACTGGCTCCGAAGGCAACATGCATATGTAGGAGAAATTGTATATAGCTATACATGTGTGTTTGTGTGAATTAATTAATATGATGGTTTGTGAGACATTGATGATATATATATATATATATATATATATATATATATATATATATATATATATATATATATATATATATATATATATATATATGTACAATGTGTAGTATTGTAAAATACCAGCAAACGAAAAAGAATTAAATTGATAACACAAATTTAATTGAAAAATAAAAAATAAAACAAAACCCACAAACATTTAGTACCGGTTGGTGTTACCAACCGGTACTAAAGGGCTCCCGCCCCCCGGAGCTGGCTCATGCCACGTGGTTGGCCTTTAGCACCGGTTCGTGCTGAACTGGTACTAAAGGGGGGGGGAGGCTTTAGTGACCACACTTTAGTGCCGGTTGTGGAACCGGCACTAAAGGGCCTTACGAACCGGTGCTATTGCCCGGTTCTGCACTAGTGCACCTCCTCCTCCTCCCCCCCTTCTGCGCCCTAGGATCCCCGCCGCCGCCCTGCTGCTACTCCTCCACCGGCCCGCCCTGCTGCGTCGCGAGCCCCTAGAATCGACAAGCAAGCGCCCCGCCGCCGCCGCCGCAGGCGCACGACAAACCGCCGGTGCACGCACGTATGTTCTTTCCCCTGCTGCTACCGTACTACTTGTTCATCCTGCCGTGCCGGCCTCCGGTCGGCCTTGCTCTGTTTGTTTGCTTTTCCGAAGAACAAGATAGGGCTGCAGCGCTAGTTTTTTGCCGCCCGGTTCTGCCGGCCAGTCAAATTTGGATCCACGCGCGGCCGCCTCCCAGCTAATTTTAGCCCCTTGTTTTTCGATTTCGATCTGTATTTTCATGCGCGGGCGGGAGGCCGGGGGTAATAGCAACCTGAATTTGCATCTATGTTCTGCCGTGGTGAAGGTATGCATTTTTGCGTATTCCTTCCTTGGGTGTCAATTGCCAAGTGCCATTACAGACAAGATCGTTGGTGTTTTCCTACTTCGGGATTATCTTTTTGTTGGTAATATATTTCTGCAAGAAAAGAAACTGATTTTAAGTATTCAAGTAGAGACGTGGCCTCTCAATTAAACAAACTTTATTCTATCAAAAGTCAAACAATCTTTCTCTTTGGCTGTAGACTTGAAGCATTGTATAACATCGAACACATGAGAGATGAACTTCTCAGGCGGCCGGCTTAATCGGAGTGAGGCGATGCTTGCCTTGCTGATCGATTCAGTTCTCCTCCCATGCAGATACAGGCTCCTTGCTGCGGTGCTGGAGAGACGTGCAGGAGCATGGAGTGGTTTGGCTGTTAGATCCATCGCCAACTCGAGCGAACACCATACTGGGCAGGTGCCATGGTGGCCGGTGCTTGCGTGGCGGGCAGCAGCCTCTGGCTGCTGATCGTCAGCGTCATAGGAGCCCCCTCACTCCAGTGCATGTGTGCCACTGAACCATTCCTGTAGCTCAAAGGACACTCCAATCGTAAGTGCCTTCCGTTCATGCTACTATCTTTGCCCCCTTTCTTATCTCTAGATTTGGCCAGTCCTTTGTTTGATGAAATGCGCAAATCAGTTTTCTTCTTTGGATCTCTATGTATGCATTCCCTTAAGTCTCCAATTCATGAAAGCGAACATTGAAAATGTGCATGTAATTATCGGCAAATACATCATGAAATAATAATTGTCTGCAACTTTATTAAGGATCTATTATTTAGCTACATATAGCAGGTAAAAACATTTAGTGTATCATGTAATTTCTCCCCACACTAAAAATTTCTAGAATTTCCCATGCCAAAATATCAAAATGTTGTATTGTAGTATGTGTCCTCCCTTTCTGCCAAAGAAAACAAAGTGCAGTTTAATCATTCTTTTCTAGAAACAGTAGTATACATTTTGTATGAATCTACAGTCCCAAATATGAACCACACTTAATTTTCTTGGTTTAACTATCTACCCCATCAAACGTTTCGCTCCGTTTGAAGCTCATTAGACCGCACAAAAACCATATCCTGCCGTACTACCCCAGTACTTCTTTGCAAGCCAACTAAAGTTTACCTCTCTTTTATTGCTAACAAATAGGTCAATAGTTGCAGATTTTATTGAAGAAAATTTAATAGACGGCGGCAACGCTACCATCAATGATCTAGTAATTACTATTATGGTTCTGTTATGCTACACCCTTGGGCATGGGGAACACGAGTAGCTAGTGATTGAATCATCTCTGAAGTGTGAATTGCAATGACCCTTGTTTGCCTCTTGATTATTAATCCAGTATAATATGCTACTGTTAAACCCTTGGGCTTAGAAAACCCCAAAAGGTAGTGATTGAATGATCTATGAAGTGCAATTGCCAGTGCCATGTTTCTTGACTGTTGATGATCATAATATGGTTCTGTTAGGTTTAGAGAACTCGAGAAAGTATTAGTTGAATGATTTGTAAATTGCAATTGTCCTTTTCTTTGGTTCACATAAAGATTCTAAAGGCTCATTTACAACTGTATTTAATAGTTGGTGGGATTATGTATTCTGAAATATTGTTGAAAATCATCATTCATCTACTACTAGCCACTTATAATGAGGAACATGGTGTAAAAGGTTGTGGTGAACTGTCTAAGATTTAGTTGTGACGAGATGTTGCTTTCCTTGTATTACTGAGTGCCACTTATTGATTAACGATAATAACTCTTAATTTGGTTTTGAGCTGTTGTTTCCCCTAGGTTTGCTTCAATATTGATTGGAAGTGCAGACCGCTCACTGAGGATGAATTTTTTCCTGCCATTGAAGAGAACTACTATATCTCAAAGAAGTTCTACTTCGACCTTTCCTACCAGCAGTGTGTGCGCATGCTCAACAGGTAGGCAAGCTGCTTCCTATAGTGACTGATTGTGGCTCTGCCAGGTTTCTCTACACTGATAGTGTGCAGTGAGAAGTATGATGGGCCAAACAAATAGTTCTTGTTCACAGTGGTTCAAATTTAAATGTTTTAATTATAGCTTTTTGTCCCTGTAGTCGATGTTAAGAAGCGCTTCCTTCATGAGCTTAGTTTGATTTGGCCCAGTTTTGATGCCTCTGCAGTGTGTGCGCATGCTCAACAGGTACAGTCGCAACAACTCAATTTCTTCAGATGTGGCATAGGAAGTCATGTCTTCATGTGCTACTATTTCTAGAGGTAGACTCCTAATCAAATAGAAGTTTGTTGTCTGATTCATGATACAATATTTGTGCTTGGTGGAATAAATCTCCAAGATGACTTAATTCATTTTGTTAGCTGAATGGTACGACCATATGAATAGCATATGCTTGTACCACATATAATCTAGGCTGCCCGGAAGTGCAGTAAAAAATAGTGATATGATGAGCTGGGGTTAGAAGTTCACAGTGTTGAATAGAGAATCAGGCTTTTTTCTTGAATTATTTGAAGTAGATCATATGTAAAACTTCAAATAATTTCTGAACCCACCAGATATTGCAGTGTGAACTACTACTTCAACTTGAAAAGCGTCAATGATCTTTTCATAGTTGTTAATTGTTAGCTTATCTACTGATTGTGGCTTTATTTCCTGTTTGGTAAAACCAGGTTAGCTTTATTGTAAACTGCACCTATGCAATGGTGATGGGTTTCAAGGTTTTTCTTGAGAAGCAAAGATGACAAGCTTTCTTGTTTCCAGAAAAGCTTGCAACTTTGTTTAGACGGTAGAGGGGCCAAGAAAATAGATGAGCAGAATGGTGGTGATGAGAGGGGCCGCATAGTGTTTGCTTGCCGAGATAACTTATTTTGTTTACTTATTTATCTTTTCTTGCTTACAATATTATGCTCAGTTCTCCACTAGCTGAGTTGATGTTTGGTTTTCTCACATAGATGAACTTCTCCTAGGCTGGTTTGTAGGTCAAAGAAATTTGATGATCGATACACCTTTTGTTCCAGCAATATTATATTGTCCTATCGTTTTTGTGATGTTGGTTTTGTTGCATATTTATACTTTAATATGTATGTTTGTTGCAGCATGCCGAAGCAGGCGATATGTCATGTCCCGCGCGGCAGCCTCCCCGATCCGCCTCGGCACCCACATCAAGTCCTCTCGGTCTACCTCCTCCATCATGTAGCATGGCTTTGAGCGGCCAGGTGTCCAAGATTGACAGCGACGGCGGCATGAGGGTGTGATAAAATAATAATTAGCAGTAACATGCACTAATATGAGGTTTAGCACCAGGGGTAACTTTATGCAATCACACTTAGTAAGTAGCATTTTCTGTTGCTCTATGATTTTTATGTGGGTAATGGTGATCTCTGTACAGACTATAGATGATGTTAAAGTACATGTCACACTGAAAAAGAACATGCCTGAGATAAGGCCATGGAACCTTCATGTGGTGCATACTAGGGACAAGAAATGCTATGCTATAAAAGGTTTTTGAGCAGAGGTACTAGCAGTTGGATGCTCCATGCCACCACTTTGGTTAATTGCTTGCAATTGGAAACATGTGTTGGATATATATGTGTTCATGACTATTGGTAATATGTGTTGAATATGCTATATTAGTCATATAAATATATTTGTGTTTGATTTTCTATGAAAAGGAACTGATATAAGAAAAATCAAAATTAAATGGGGCAATATAGTCACTTTGCCATCTGCTGGCAGATGGCAAAGAGGCCATGTGCCATCTACATGTAAAATTTGGGCTGGCCTATTTGGGCTCTTTGCCATCTGCCAGCAGATGGCAAAGCTCTTTGCCATCTGCTAGCAGACGGCAAAGCATGCAGAGCCTACAGCCTTTGCCATCTGCTGGCAGACGGAAAAGTATGCCGTTAGCCTTCTAACGGGCTAACCTCATAAGAGGCTTTGCCATCTGCCACCGATGGCAAGGCACAGTTTTTGCCATCAGCCAGCAGATGGCAAAGAAGCCTTTACCGCAGGGTTTCGCATAAACTGTTTGCCATCTGCTGGCAGATGGCAAAGCCTTTGCCATCCATCGACCATGCCTTTGCCATCTGCCATGGCAGATGGCAAAGTGCCAGATTCCAGTAGTGAAGAATGAGCAATTGTCTCGGGAGCTGGAGGGGTGCAAGACCCAACTGAAGGCCACGGTTGCCAAGCTAGAGGAATCCCAGAAGGCCTCATCTGGCAACATTTATCTCGATTGTACGTAAATGCACCAGTTAGTAAGTGGCTGGTATGACGAGTTGAACAGAAAATTCTGCAGATAACCCCGGGGTGAATCCGGAGGGCGGAAGAGATGACGATTCGCATCTCCAGAGGCAACTAAAGGCTGGTGAGCGCATTCTTACGCAAGTTAAGCAGGAGAAGAATAATCTTCAAGATGCCAATGTTCGGCTCGACGTGGAATTAAAAGACGTCCGCGCGCAGCTGGCGGACTCCGTGAAGGAGAATGAAAGGCTTCGCCACGGCATTTATGGTAAGTGCCTAGACGAACTGTAGCATAGTTCGGAGAGGAAGTATATTGAAAGAGTTTTGCTTGTAGGAATGTTAACGGGTCGCCCTGAGGAGGAGATGCCCGCATCTGCAGGCGATTTGCTGCAAGACCTCTCACAACTGCACGAAGCGAGCTCGGCAGCGATGCAGTATGCGTTGCTCAGCCTTGTGGCCATCAAGCTTCCTGCTGAATGGCATGGGGAGCTTGTGGACATGCTTCAAGGAGCACGGCGCGCTCCGATTGAGGAAGATGTCAGCCTGCCGACAAAGTGCAAGAGAAGCATGGGCTATGGTGAAGACGCTACACCAAGCTGGACCCGAACCATATGGTCAAGTCGGATCGGCAGGGCCGATGGGCAAGAAAGTCCCGTGAGTATGGTATATGACCAGGTGGCGTTAGCCGCAAAGTATTCTCAACAGGATTGTAAGCTAGATAGCCTGTTGGATGGTATAGAGGAGGAATATAGTCAGTCCAAGTGACTGTGTAATTCAATGGACATATGTAGCCCCTAGCCGGATTAAAATCATTTGTCATGGTGGACCTTTTCGCTTCAGCCCCCGGATCCTACAGTCTGGGGTGTGTCCATATACCCGCTCAGTTATACAAAACCGGGGTATGCGTGGAAACCAAGCGTAGGGGTCATAAGTGCTTGAACAGACAAGTACCCAACTAGTTATATTATATTACATGGATAGTAAGAAACATCTTTCAGGGAGAATAGTTCTGTTAAGGGTTCCTTTCCTTGGGTACGCATGCGACGATGGACAGGTCCGGACTACGAACAAAAGCGCAGGATACAAAAATTCTGGGGATTTACGCTATGATAAACGAAGACATCTTTTGTTCACCGACCGAATATTCTTGTAAGGAAATTAGCTTTCGGTTTCACCCAGTCTGAGGTACACATCCGGCTGAACCGGCAGTAACAATCGCAGAGGTGCTCCCCTTATGCCCTAGCCGAATTAACGGGAACGTAGGGCATAAACACAAGAGCCAGGCAACCCAGCTTGGCCACATCTTAAGTCATATCGATGCATATAATGGTGAAGAAAAGGCACACATGGAAAAAGAAACGTATATGTGATGGGCAAAAAGCCTTGAGAGTAATTTATGTTTAGCTTCCGTGATAGGAAGCCCCAGTAGTGCTTACACACATAGTGCGGCCGAGTAATCCGGGAGTCCGTCTCGCACGTATTAAATACTTTGTGTGAAGAGAAAAAGGTCGAGAAAGGAAAAGGAGGGAGTATAATTAAAAGGAGGAGGTAAGGAGACAAACACTGAGTTCGGGCGCTAGGCGAGAATCTCCGAGTCTGGCCGCGTTCCATGGGTTCGCTCGAGTCTATTATCGGACGACACGAAGCGGCACGCCTCCAGTGAGAACTTTGTCAATGACAAAGGGACCTTCCCACTTGGGTTTGAGCTTGTCCTTCTTCTTCTTCGTAAGCGAGAACGAGCTCGCCAATATTATAAGTTTTGGCCCGCACTTCTACGCTTTGGTATCGCCGGGCCTGTTGTTGATAGAATGCGGAGCGGCCTTCGCGACGCCACGCCCTCCTCCAGGGCGCCCAGTTATCCTGCCGATCTAACTCGGCTTCATTCTCTTCCTACATGCGTACGCGTGGCGAATCATGTATTATGTCGCAGGGTAGTACTGTTTCCGCGACGTACACCATAAAAATGGTGTATATCCGGTGGTGCGATTCGACGTGGTCCGCAGCCCCCAGAGTACGGAGTCGAGCTCCTTGACCCAGTGCGTGTCCCACTCTGTCAAGGATCGCACTAGTCTGAGTTTGATGCCGCTCATAATGAGACCGTTTGCACGTTCGACCTGGCCGTTTGTTTGAGGGTGGTAGACGGAAGCGTAGTCGAGCTTAATGCCCATTTTGCCGCACCAAGCTTTCACTTCATCGACTGTTAAATTTGAGCCATTATCGGTGATGATGCTGTGGGGGTCACCGTATCAGTGTACGACCCCGGATATAAAGTCTATTACTGGTCCGGATTCGGCCGTTTTGACTGGTTTGGCTTCTATCCATTTGGTGAACTTGTCTACCATGACCAATAAATATTTTTTCTTGTGGCTTCCCCCTTTAAGGGGTCCAACCATATCCAGCCCCCAGACCGCAAAGGGCCAAGTTATGGGGATTGCTTGGAGAGCGGTAGGGGGCATATGACTCTGATTGGCAAAGAGCTGGCAACCGAAGCAGTGTTGGACAAGGTCCTGTGCGTCTGCTTGGGCCGTCGGCCAATAGAAACCTGTACGGAAGGCCTTGCTGACTAGTGCCCGAGCCGCGGCGTGGTGCCCGCCCAGTCCGACATGAATTTCAGCCAAGAGTTGTCGCCCTCCCTCTTCGGAGATGCACCTTTGGAGCACTCCGGTCGCACTTTTCTTATAGAGTTCCCCTTCATGGCCTTTGTAAGCTTTAGAACGCCGGACGATGCAGCGTGCTTCATTTTGGTCTTCGGGGAGCTCCTACCTATTTAGGTAGGCCAAGAAAGGCTCAGTCCACGGGGCGATGACAGCCATGGTTTCGTGGGCCGAAGATGTTATTTCGGTGGTAGAGCCTCCGATTATGTCTGATAGTTCGGAATCTGGGGATGTATTCGGATCCGTGCTGGTATTGCCGGACTCCCCTTCCCATACCACGGATGGCTTGAACAGCCTTTCCAAGAATATGTTAGGTGGGACAGGGTCGCGTTTAGCGCCGATGCAGGCGAGGACGTCTGCCGCTTGATTGTTTTCTCGAGCCACATGGTGGAATTCGAGCCCCTCGAACCGAGCTGACATTGTAAGGACGACATTACGGTAGGCCGCCATTTTCGGATCTTTGGCATCAAAGTCTCCGTTTATTTGTGATATTGCGAGGTTTGAATCCCGGCGCACCTCTAGGCGTTGAATGCCCATAGAGACTGCCAGCCGAAGACCGTGCAACAGAGACTCGTATTCGGTTACATTGTTGGAGTCCGTGTATAATATTTGGAGGACGTATTGGACCGTGTCTCCGGTGGGAGACGTCAGGACTACACCTGCTCCCAATTCGGCCAGCATTTTAGAGCCGTCGAAGTGCAAGATCTAGTTAGAGTACGCGCCGTACTCTTTAGGGAGTTCGGGTTCCGTCCATTCGGCGACAAAGTCAGCTAATACTTGCGACTTGATGGCCCGCCGAGGCTTGTATGTTATGCCGAACGGAAGGAGCTCGACGGACCATTTAGCGATCTGGCCCGTGGCATCGCGGTTATTTATTATATCGTTTAATGGTACTTCGGAGGCCAGCGTAATCGAACACTCTTGAAAGTAGTGTCGTAGCTTTCGGGATGCCATGAAGACCGCGTATGCTATTTTTTGATAGTGTGGCTATTGGGATTTGCATGGGGTGAGAACCGTGGATACGTAATAAACCGGCTTCTGTAGCGGGAATTTGTATCCATCAACCTCTCGTTCGACGACGAGTACTGCGCTTACAACTTGATGTGTTGCAGCTATGTACTGCAGCATAGGTTCGCCGATACTTGGCGCTGTTTGGACTGGATTACTGGCCAATAAGGTCTTTATTTCATTGAGTCCGGCCGCGGCTGCATCCGTCCACACGAAGTGTTCGGTGCGCCGAAGAAGGCGGTGAAGAGGTAATGTCTTTTCTCCTAACCTAGAGATAAAGCGGCTCAAAGCAGCCACGCATCCAGCTAGTTTCTGAATGTGTTTGAGGTCTGTTGGTATAACCAACTGCAACAAAGCTCGGATTTTTGCCGGATTCGCTTCAATTCCTCTATTGGAAACGATGAAGCCCAGCAGCTTTCCAGAGGGGATGCCGAAAACGCATTTTTCCGGGTTCAGCTTGATGTCGTATGTTCGGAGGTTGTCGAACGTAAGCCTCAAGTCATCTATTAGGGTTTCGACGTGTCTTGTTTTTATGACTACGTCGTCCACGTATGTTTGAATCATGCGTTGATAGGTTGCGCCGACATTCTTAAGCCCGAAAGGCATAGTGTTGAAACAGAAAGGGCCATATGGCGTTATGAAGGCTGTTGCAGCTTGGTCGGACTCTGCCATCTTTATTTGATGGTATCCAGAGTATGCGTCGAGGAAACACAACGAGTCGTGCCCTGCTGTGGCATCGATGATTTGATCAATGCGAGGGAGGGGAAAGGGATCCTTGGGGCAAGCCTTGTTGAGGTCTTTGAAGTCGACGCACAGGCGCCAGGATTTGTCTTTCTTTGGTACTATTACCAAATTTGC